>JAPXVU010000082.1:0-28690 GCA_027789145.1 Solanum arcanum
CCCATTTGGAAGGTCAAGCGAGCCCCGGCGACATCGCCTCATTAATTTGTTCGTGACGGCTTGTCCGACCCATTTGGAGGGTCAAAGCGATCCACTGAACCGAGCATCGCCTCATTTCGGCGATTTTCGTGTGCTATAGCGCGGATTTTCCGACCCATTTGGAAGGTACCATTTTTGGGTGATCCGGATTCCACGTCAAAAATGCCAAATTTTTCGTGGACGTCCGTCAAGACCACACACCATTTTTTGGGTGATCGCGATTCCGTCCTCAAAAATGCCAAAATTGTTCGTGGTCCGTCAAGGCGTTGTCTATGCATCGTTGGCCATCACGGATTTTCCGACCCATTTGGAAGGTCAAGCGAGCCCCAGCGAGCATCGCCTCATTTCTTGGATTTTCGTGTGCTATTACACACCATTTTTGGGTGATCGGGATTCCGGCGTCAAAATGCCAAATTTGTTCGTGGGCGTCCGTCAAGGCGTTGTCTATGCATACGGTTGGCCATCACGGCTTGTCCGGCCCATTTGGAGGGTCAAGCGATCCCGAACCAAGCATATGCCTCGTTTCGGCGATTTTCGTGTGCTATAGCACACCATTTTTGGGTTATCCGGATTCGGCGTCAAAAATGCCAAATTTTTTGGTGGACGTCCGTCAAGACCTTGTCTATGCATACGGTTGGTCATCACGGCTTGTCCGACCCATTTGGACATTTGGTCAAACAAGCCCAAGCGAGCATACGCCTCATTTCAACGATTTTCGTGTGCTATAGCATCGCCTCATTTCTTGGATTTTAGTGTGCTATTACACACCATTTTTTGGGTGATCGGGATTCCGGCGTCAAAAATGCCAAAATTTGTTCGTGGGCGTCCGTCAAGGCGTTGTCTATGCATCACGGTTGGCCATCACGGATTTTCCGACCCATTTGGAAGGTCAAAGCGAGCGAAGCGAGCATGGGTGATCCGGATACCGACGTCAAAATTTTTGGGTGCACGGCTTGTCCGACCCATTTGGAGGGTCTAACGAGTCCCGGCGAGCATACGCCTCATTTCGCGATTTTCGTGTGCTATAGCTCAAGGCGTTGTCTATGCATACGATTTGGCCATCACGGATTTTCCGACCCATTTCCATTTTTTGGGTGATCCGGTTCCGGCGTCAAAAATGCCAAATGTTTTCGTGGGCGTCCGTCAAGACCTTGTATATGCATACGGTTTGCCATCACGGCTTTTCCGACCCATTTGGAGGGTCAAGCGAGCGCGAAGAGAGCATCGCCTCATTTCGGCGATTTTAGGTGTGCTATAGCACACCATTTTTAGGTGATCCAGATTCGTGGGACGTCCGTCAAGACCTTGTCTATGCATACGGTTGCCCATCACGGCTTGTCCGACCCATTTGGAGGGTCAAACGAGCCCCGAAGCGAGCATACGCCTCATTTCGACGATTTTCGTGTGCTATAGCACACCGTTTTTTGGTTGATCCGGATTCTGACGTCAAAAATGCCAAATGTTTTCGTGGACGTCCGTCAAGACCTTGTCTATGCATACGGTTGACCATCACGGCTTGTCCGACCCATTTGGAAGGTCAAACGAGCCCCGAAGCGAGCATACGCCTCATATCGACGATTTTCGGGATTCCGGCGTCAAAAATGCCAAAATTTGTTCGTGGGCGTCCGTCAAGGCGTTGTCTATGCATACGGTTCCATTTTTGGGTGATCCGGATTGACGTCAAAAAGAAGGTCAAGCGAGCCCGGCGAGCATCGCCTCATTTCTAAATTTTTCGTGGGCGTCGTCAAGACCTTGTCTCTGCATACGGTTGGCCATCACGGCTTGTCCGATCCATTTGGAGGGTCAAGCGAGCCCGGCGAGCATATGCCCCAAAATTTGTTCGTGGGCCATTTTTGGGTGATCCGGATTGCGTCAAAAATGCCCATTTGGAAGGTCAAGCGAGCCGAAGCGAGCATACGCCTCATTTCTTGGATTTTCGTGTGCTATTACACACCATTTTTTGGGTGATCGGGATTCCGTCAAAAATGCCAAAATTTGTTCGTGGGCGTCCGTCAAGGCGTTGTCTATGCATACATTTTGTCGTGGGCGTCCGTTCAAGACCTTGTTCATTTCATCACGGCTTGTCCGACCCATTTGGAGGGTCAAAGCGAGCTAAGCGAGCATCGCCTCATTTCGACGATTTTAGTGTGCTAAAGCACACCATTTTTGGGTGATCCGGATTAGACGTCAAAAATGCCAAATGTTTTCGTGGGCGTCCGTCAAGACCTTGTATATGCATACGGTTGGCCATCACGGCTTGTCCGGACCCGTTTGGAGGGTCAAGAGCCCGGCGAGTACACGCCCTTTCGGCGATTTTTGTGTGCTATAGCACACCATTTTTGGGTGATCTGGATTCGTGGACGTCCGCGCCTCATTTCTTGGATTTGTGTGCTATACCTTGTCTATGCATACGGTTGGCCATCACGGCTTTTCCGACCCATTTGGAGGGTCAAACGCGCCGGCGAGCATCGCCTCATTTCGACGATTTTCGTGCATACGGTTGGCCATCACGGATTTTCGACCCATTTGGAAGGTAGCACACCATTTTTTGGGTGATCCGGTTCGGCGTCAAAAATGCCAAATTTTTTCGTGGACGTCCGTTAAGACCTTGTCCATGCATACGGTTGGCCATCACGGCTTGTCCGACCCATTTGGAGGGTCAAACGAGCCCCGAAGCGAGCATACGGTTCATTTCGATGATTTTCGTGTGCTATAGCACACCATATTTTGGGTGATCCGATTCGAGCGTTAAAAATGCCAATTTTTTCGTGGGCGTCGTCAAGACCTTGTCTATGCATACGGTTGGCCATCACGGCTTGTCCGACCCATTTGAAGGTTTTTGGGTGATCGGGATTCCGACGTCAAAAATGCCAAAATTTGTTCGTGGGCGTCAAACGAGCCGGCGAGGATACGGCTCATTTCGGCGATTTTCGCGGATTTTCCGACCCATTTGGTAGCACACCATTTTTTGGTTGATCCGGATTCCGAGGTCAAAAATGCCAAATTTTTTTTTCGTGGACGTCCGTCAAGACCCTCATTTCTTGGATTTTAGTGTGCTATTACACACCATTTTTGGGTGATCGGGATTCGCGTCAAAAATGCCAAATTTGTTCGTGGGCGTCTATGCATAAGGTTGGCCTTCACGGCTTGTCGGACCCATTTGGAGGGTCAAAGCGAGCCGGCGAGCATACGCCTCATTTCGACGATTTTTCGTGTGCTATAGCACACAATTTTTGGGTGATCCGGATTCGGCGTCAAAACACGGATTTTCCGACCCATAAATTTTTCGTGAACGTCCGTCAAGAACTTGTATATGCATAGATTTTCGTGTGCTATTACACACCATTTTTTGGGTGACACGGCTTGTCCAACCCGTTTGGAGGGTCAAAGCGAGCCCGGCGAGCATACGCCTCATTTCGACGATTTTCTCGTTGTCTATGCATACGGTTGGCCATCACGGATTTTCCGACCCATTTGGAAGGTCAAACGAGCCCCGAAGAGAGCATGATTCGGATTCTGACGTCAAAAATGCCAAATTTTTGCGTGGACGTCCTTCAAGACGTTGTCTATGCATACGGTTGGCCATCACGGCTTTTCCGACCCATTTGGAAGGTCAAACGAGCCCCGAAGCGAGCATATTTGTTCGTGGGCGTCCGTCAAGGCGTTGTCTATGCATACGGTTGGCCATCACGGATTTTCCGACCCATTTGGATGATTTTCATGTGCTATAGCACACCATTTTTGGATGATCCGGATTCGACGCGTCAAAATGCCAAATTTTGTCGTGGGCGTCGTTCAAGACCTTGTTTATGCATACGGTTGGCCATCACGGCTTGTCCGACCCATTTGGAGGGTCAAAGCGAGCCGGCGAGCATACGCCTCATTTCGGCGATTTTCGTTCGCCTCATTTCTTGGATTTTCGTGTGCTATTACACACCATTTTTTACCATTTTTTGGGTGATCCGGATTCGCGTCAAAAATGCCCAAGGCGTTGTCTATGCATACGGTTGGCCATCACGGATTTTCCGACCCATTTCAAGACCTTGTATATGCATCGGTTGGCCATCACGGCTTGTCCGGACCCGTTTGGAGGGTCAAAGAGCCCGGCGAGCATACGCCTCATTTCGACGATTTTAGCCTCATTTCTTGGATTTTTAGTGTGCTATTACACACCATTTTTTGGGTGACACCATTTTTTGGGTGATCTGGATTCGTGGGACGTCCGTCAAGACCTTGTCTATGCATACGGTTGGCCATCACGGCTTTTCCGACCCATTTGGAGGGTCAAAGCGCGCCTAAAGCGAGCATACGCCTCATTTCGGCGATTTTCGTGTCCTATAGCACATCATTTTTGGGTGATCCGGATTCGGCGTTAAAAATGCCAAATTTTTTCGTGGGCGTCCGTCAAGACCTTGACGGATTTTCGACCCATTTGGAAGCTGGTTGGCCATCACAGCTTGTCCGACCCATTTGGACACAGTCAAGCGAGCCGAGCGAGCATCGCCTCATTTGGCGATTTTAGGTGTGCAATAGCACACCATTTTTTTTGGGTGATCCAGTTCCGGCGTCAAAAATCGTCAAAAATGCCAAATTTGTTCGTGGGCGTCCGTCAAGGCGTTGTCTATGCATACGGTTGGCCATCACGGCTTGTCCGACCCATTTGGAGGGTCAAAGCGAGCCGAAGCAAGCATCGCCTCATTTTATGATTTTCGTGTGCCATAGCACACCATTTTTTGGGTGATTCGGATTCGGCGTCAAAAATGCCAAATTTTTCATGGGACGTCCGCTTCAAGACCTTGTCTATGCATACGGTTGGCCATCACAGCTTGTCCGACCCATTTGGAGGGTCAAGCGAGCCGAAGCAAGCATCGCCTCATTTCGACAATTTTAGTGTGCTATAGCACACAATTTTGGGTTATCCGATTCGCGTCAAAAAGCCTCATTTCTAATTTTTTCATGGACGTCCGTCAAGACCCCAAAATTTGTTCGTGGGCGTCCGTCAAGAGCGTTGTCTATGCATCGGTTGGCCATCATTGGCCATCACGGCTTGTCCGACCCATTTGGAGGTCAAGCGAGCCCCGTAGCGAGCATCGCCTCATTTGATGATTTTAGTGTGCTATAGCACACAATTTTGGGTGATCCAGATTCCGAGCGTCAAAAATGCCAAATGTTTTTGTGGGCGTCCGTCAAGACCTTGTCTATCCATACGGATGGCCATCACGGCTTTTCCGACCCATTTGGAGGGTCAAAGCGAGCCGGCGAGGATCGCCTCATTCGGCGATTTCCGTGTGCTATAGCCTCATTTCCCATTTTTTGGGTGATCCGGATTCCAGCGTCAAAAATGGGTGAGTGGGCGTCCTTCAAGACCTTGTCTATTCATACGGTTGGCCATCACGGCTTTCCGACCCATTTGGAGGGTCAAAGCGAGCCGGCGAGCATACGCCTCATTTCGACGATTTTCGGCATACGGTTGGCCATCACGGATTTTCCGACCCATTTGGAAGGTCAAGCGAGCCGAAGCGAGCATACGCCTCATTTCTCCATTTTTAGGTGATCAGGATTACGGCGTCAAAAAATTTGTTCGTGGGCGTCCGTCAAGGCGTTGTCCAAATTTTTATGAACATCCGTCGAGACCTTTTCTATGCATACGGTTGGCCATAGCGGCTTGTCCGACCCATTTGGAGGGTCAAAGCGAGCCCCCCAGCGGCGATTTTCGCATTTGGAAGGTCCATTTTTTGGGTGATCCGGATTCGACGTAAAAATGCCAAATTTTTTGTGGACGCGTTTGTCATGACTCATTTGGAGGTCAAGCGAGCCACGGCGAGCATACGCCTCATTTCGGCGATTTTATAGTGTGCTATAAATTTGCACACCATTTTTGGGTGATCCGGATTCGGCGTCAAAATGCCAACATTCATCCGTCGAGACCTTTTCTATGCATACGGTTGGCCATAAGCGGCTTGTCCGACCCATTTGGAGGGTCAAAGCGAGCCCCAGCGAGCGGCGATTTTCGTGTGCTATAGCACACCATTTTTTGGGTGATCCGGATTCGACGTAAAAATCGCCTCATTTCTCAAATTTTTCGTGGGCGTCATGTCATGACCTTGTTTCGGCGTCAAAATGCCAAATTTGTTCGTGGGCGTCCGTCAAGCGTTGTCTATGCATCACGGTTTTTGCCATCACGGCTTGTCCGACCCATTTGGATGGTCAAACGAGCCGGCGAGCATATGCCTCATTTCAACGATTTTCGCGTGCTAGATCATTTCCCAAATTTTTTCGTGGGACGTCCGTCATGACCTTGTCTATGCATACGGTTGGCCATCACGGATTTTCCGACCCATTTGGAAGGTCAAACGAGCCCCGAAGCGAGCATAAAATTGTTCGTGGACGTCCGTCAAGACGTTGTCTATGCATACGGTTGGCCATCACGGATTTTCCGACCCATTTGGAAGGTCAAACGAGCCCCGAAGCGAGCATACGCCTCATTTCTTGGATTTTCGTGTGCTATTACACACCATTTTTTGGGTGATCAGGATTCCGACGTCAAAAATGCCATCACGGATTTTCCGACCCATTTGGAAGGTCAAACGAGCCCCGAAGCGAGCATACGCCTCATTTCTTGGATTTTCGTGTGCTATTACACACCATTTTTTGGGTGATCGGGATTCCGACGTCAAAAATGCCAAATTTTTTCGTGGACGTCCATTTCTTGGATTTTATTGCTATTACACACCATTTTTTGGGTGATCGGGATTCCGGCGTCAAAAATGCCAACTATGCATACGGTTGGCCATCACGGCTTGTCCAACCCATTTGGAGGGTCAAACGAGCTCGGCGAGCATACGCCTCATTTCGGCGATTTTTGTGTGCTATTGCACACCATTTTTTGATCCGGATTCGGCGTCAAAATGCCAAATTTTTCATGGGACGCCCGTCAAGACCTTGACTATGCATACAGTTGGCCATCACGGCTTGTCCGACCCATTTGGATGGTCAAACGAGCCCTGAAGCGAGCATATGCCTCATTTCGACGATTTTCGCGTACTAGAGCACACCATTTTTTGAGAGATCCGAATTATGACGTCAAAAATGCAAAAATTTTTCGTGGACGTCCGTCAAGACCTTGTATATGCATACGGTTGGCCAGCCAAATTTGTTCGTGGGCGTCCGTCAAGGCGTTGTCTATGCATACGATTTGGCCATCACGGATTTTCCGACCCATTCGGCTTGTCCGACCCATTTGGAGGGTCAATCGAGCCCTCGGCGAGCATACGCCTCATTTCGACGATTTTAGTGTGCTATAGCACACTATTTTTGGGTGATCCGGATTCGGCGTCAAAAATGCCAAATTTTTCGTGGGACGTCCGTCAAGACCTTGTCTATGCATACGCCATCAAAGCTTGTTCGACCCATTAGGAGGGTCAAAGCGTGCCGGCGAGCATACGCCTCATTCGGCGATTTTTTCTCACACCATTTTTTGGGTGATCCGATTCCGCGTCAAAAATGCCAAATTTTTCGTGGGCGTCCGTCAAGACCTTGTCTATGCATACGGTTGGCCAATGCCAAATTTGTTCGTGGGCGTCCGTCAGAGGCGTTGTCTATGCATACGGTTGGCCATCACGGATTTTCCGACCCATTTGCATTTGGAGGGTCAAAGCGAGCGGCGAGCATACGCCTCATTTCGACGATTTTAGTGTGCTATAGCACACCATTTTTTGGGTGATCGGATTCGACGTCAAAAATGCCAAATTTTTCGTGGGCGTCCTCATTTCTTGGATTTTCGTGTGCTATTCTATGCATACGGTTGGCCATCACGGCTTGTCCGACCCATTTGTCAAGGCGTTGTCTATGCATACGGTTGGCCATCACGGATTTTCCGACCCATTTGGGACAAAGCGAGCCCGGCGAGCATCGCCTCATTTCGGCGATTTTCGTGTGCTATAGCTCACCATTTTTTTGGGTGATCCGGATTCGGCGTCAAAAATGCCAAATTTTTCGTGGGCGTCGTCAAGACCTTGTCTATGCATACGGTTGACCATCACGGCTTGTCGACCCATTTGGAGGGACAAGCGAGCCCGGCGAGCATACCCCTCATTTCCACGATTTTCGTGTGCAATAGCAAACCATTTCGCCTCATTTCTGTGATCCGGATTCGACTTCAATAATGCCAAATTTTTGCGGACGTCCGCCAATCACGGATTTTCCGACCCATTTCTATGCATTCGGTTGGCCATCATGGCCCGTCCGACCCATTTGGAAGGTCCAACGAGTCCCGGCGAGCATACCCCTCATTTCGACAATTTTCATGCCAAATTTTTGGGTGATCCGATTCACGTAAAAATGCCAAGCCTCATTTCTTGGATTTTCGGTGCTATTACACACCATTTTTTGGGTGATCGGGATTCGGCGTCAAAAATGCCAAATTTGTTCGGTTTATGCATCCGAATGGCCATCACGGCCCGTTGCATACGGTTGATGTCAAAGCGAGTCCCGGCGAGCATACCCTCATTTCGGAAGGTCAAAGCGAGCCCGAGCATCGCCTCATTTCTTGGGTGATCCGGATTCGGCGTCAAAAATGCCAGAAGGTCAAGACCTTGTCTATGCATTCGGTTGGCCATAACGGCCCGTCCGACCCATTTGGTTTTGGGTGATCGGGATTCCGGCGTCAAAAATGCCCCAACGAGTCGGCGAGCATACCCCTCATTTACGATTTTCGTGTTTTTATGCATCCGGTTGGCCATCACGGCCCGGCGAACCATTAGGCCTCATTTCTGTCAAGCGAGCCATGAAGCGAGCATACCCTCATTTCGACTATTTTTTCGGGATTCCGGCGTCAAAATGCCAAATTTGTTCGTGGGCGTTTTATGTATTCGGTTGGCCATCACGGCCCGTCCGACCCATTTGGTAAGGTCAAACGAGCCCGGCGAGCATAACCCTCATTTCCACGATTTTTAGTGTGCTATAGCAAACCATTTTTGGGTGATCCGTATTCGATGTCATAAATGCAAATTTTTGTGGTGCCAAATTTGTTCGTGGGCGTCCGTCAAGACGTTGTCTATGCATGGTTGGCCATCACGGTTTTCCGACCCATTTGGAAGTCTATGCATCCGATTGGCCATCACGGCCCGTTCGACCCATTTGGAAGGTCAACGAATCCGTGGCGAGCATACCTCATTTCTTGGATTTTTGTGCTATTACACACCATTTTTGGGTGATCGGGATTCCGGCGTCAAAAATGCCAAATTTGTTCGTGGGCGTCCGTCAAGGCGTTGTCTATGCATACGGTTGGCCATCACGGATTTTCCGACCCATTTGGCAAACCATTTTTGGGTGATCCGGATTCGATGTCAAATCGGGATTCGGCGTCATATGCATCCGGTTGGCCATCACGGCCCGTCCGACCCATTTGGAAGGTCAAACGAGCCCGGCGAGCATAACCCCTCATTTCGACGATTTTTGTGTGCTATAGCAAACCATTTTTTGGGTGATCCGGTTCGACGTCAAAAATGCACCCATTTGGATTTTTGTGGGCGTCTGTCAAGACCTTGTCACACCATTTTTTGGGTGATCGGGATTCGGCGTCAAAAATGCCAAATTTGTTCTATGCATCCGGTTGGCCATCACGGCCCGTCCGACCTATTTGGAAGGTCAAAGCGAGCCTTGAAGCGAGCATACCTCATTTCGACAATTTTCGCATACGGTTGGCCATCACGGATTTTCCGACCCATTTGGAAGGTCATTTGGGTGATCTGGATTCCGACGTCAAAAATACCAAATTTTTGTGGGCGTCCGTCAAGACCTTGTCTATGCATTGGTTGGCCATCACGGCCTGTCCACCCATTTTGAAGGTCAAAGCGAGCCCCGGCGAGCAATGCCAAATTTGCATACCATTTTTGGGTGATCCGTATTCGGCGTCATAAATGCCAAATTTTTGTGGACATCTGTCAAGACCTGGTTTATGCATCCGGTTGGCAATCACGGCCCGTCCGACCCAATTGGAAGGTTAAGCGAGCCGGTGAGCATACCCTCATTTCGACTATTTTCGTGTGCAATAGCGCCTCATTTCTGGGTGATCCGATTCCGTCAAAAATGCCAAATTTTTTGTAAACGTCCGTCAAGACCTAAGGCGTTGTCCTATGCATCCGGTTGTCCATCACGGCCCGTCCTACCCATTTGGAAGGTCAAGCGAGCCTCGGCGAGCATACCCCTCATTTCCACGATAAATTTGTTCGTGGGCGTCCGTCAAGGCGTTGTTTTTGGGTGAACCGGATTCGGCGTCAATAATGCCAAATTTTTTGTGGGACGTCCGTCAAGACCTCATTTGGAATCTATGCATTCGGTTGGCCATCACGGCCCATCCGACCCATTTGGAAGGTCCAACGAGTCCCGGCGAGCATACCCTCATTTCGACGATTTTTAGTGTGCAATAGCAAACCATTTTTTGGGTGATCTGGATTGACGTAAAAATGCCATCGGGATTCCGGCGTCAAAAATGCCAAATGCATCCGGTTGGCCATCATGGCCCGTCGACCCGTTTGGAATGTCAAACGAGTCCGGCGAGCATACCCTCATTTCCACGATTTTCGTGTGCTATAGCAAACCATTTTTTGGGTGATCCGGATTCGACGTCAAAATGCCATTTGGAAGGTATGCATCCGGTTGGACATCACGGCCCGTCGACCCATTTGGAAGGTCAAGCGAGCCGGCGAGCATCGCCTCATTTCTTGGATTTTTAGGTGTGCTATTACACACCATTTTTTGGGTGATCGGGATTCTACGTCAAAAATGCCAAATTTGTTCGTGTGGGCGTCCGTCAAGACCTTGTCTATGCATTCGGTTGGCCATCACGGCCCATCCGACCCATTTGGAAGGTCAGCGAGTCCCGGCGAGCATACCCTCATTTCGATGATTTTCTTTTTGGGTGATCGGGATTCGGCGTCAAAAATGCCAAATTTGTTCGTGGGCGTCCGTCAAGGCGTTGTCTATGCATACGGTTGGCCATCACGGATTTTCCGACCCATGCAAACCATTTTTGGGTGATCTGGATTCAGTAAAAATGCCAAATTTTTGTGCGTCTTTTAAGACCTTCTCATTTCCAAAGCGAGCCGGCAAGCATACCCCTCATTTCCACGATTTTCGTGTGCTATAGCAAACCATTTTTGGGTGATCGGATTCACGTCAATATTGGGTGATCGGGATTCCGTCAAAAATGCCAAATTTTTTCGTGGGCGTAAATTTTTTGTGGGCGTCCGTCAAGATCTTGCGCCTCATTCTTGGATTTTCGTGTGCTATTACACACCATTTTTTCTATGCATTCGGTTGGCCATCACGGCCCGTCCGACCCATTTGGAAGGTCCAACGAGTCCCGGCGAGCATACCCCTCATTTCGACGATTTTCGTGTGCTATAGCAAACTATTTTTGGGTGATCTGGATTACGGCGTCAAAAATGCCAATTTTTGTAGACGTCCATCAATCAAGCGTTGTCTATGCATACGGTTGGCCATCACGGATTTTCCGACCCATTTCCTTGTCTATGCATCCGGTTGGCCATCACGGACCGTCCGACCCATTAGGTGGACGTCCGTCAAGACGTTGTCTATGCATACGGTTGGCCATCACGGATTTTCCGACCCATTTGGAAGGTCAAGCGAGAAGCGAGCATCGCCTCATTTCTTGGATTTTAGTGTGCTATTACACACCATTTTTGGGTGATCGGGATTCCGGCGTCAAAAATGCCAAATTTGTTCGTGGGCGTCCGTCAAGACGTTGTCTATGCATACGGTTGGCCATCACGGATTTTCCGACCCATTTGGAAGGTCAAAGCGAGCCCGGCGAGCATCGCCTCATTTCTTGGATTTTAGGTGTGCTATTACACACCATTTTTAGGTCAAACGAACCCAGTGAGCATACCCTCATTTCGACTATTTTCGTGCAATAGCAAACCATTTTTGGGTGATCCGGATTTTGACATCAAAAATGCCAAATTTTTTGTGGGCGTCGCGTTGTCTATGCATACGGTTGGCCATCACGGATTTTCCGACCCATTTGGAATATGTATCCGGTTGGCCATCACGGCCCGTCCGACCCATTTGGAAGGTCAAACGAGCCCTGAAGCGAGCATACCCCTCATTTCCACGATTTTCGTGTGCTATAGCAAACCATTTTTTGGGTGATCCGTATTCCGATGTCATAAATGCAAATTTTTTTATGGACGTCCGTTAAGACCTTGTCTATGCATCCGATTGGCCATCACGGCCCGTTCGACCCTTTTGGAAGGTCAAACGAATCCAGAAGCGAGCGTACCCCTCATTTCGACGATATTCGTGCGCTTATAGCAAACCATTTTTTGGGTTATCCGATTCGATGTCAAAACTCATTTCTTGGATTTTCGTGTGCTATTACACACCATTTTTTGGGTGATCGGGATTCCGGCGTCAAAAATGCCAAATTTGTTCGTGGGCGTCAAATTTTTTTGTGGGCGTCCATCAAGACCATTTGGAAGGTCAAAGCGAGCCGAAGCGAGCATCGCCTCATTTCTTGGATTTTCGTGTGCTATTACACACCATTTTTTTTATATGCATCCAGTTGGCCATCACGGCCCGTCCGACCCATTTGGAGGCGTGCAAACCATTTTTTGGGTGATCCGGATTCACGTCAAAAATGCCAAATTTTTTGTGGGACGTCTGTCAAGACCTTGTACGGATTTTCCGACCCATTTGGAAGGTGCATTCGGTTGTCCATCACGGCCCGTCCGACCTATTTGGAAGGTCAAACGAGGCCGGCGAGCATACCCTCATTTCGACGATTTTCGATGCCAAAGATCTTGATTCCGACGTCAAAAATACCAAATTTTTTTGTGGACGTCCGTCAAGACCTTGTCTATGCATTCGGTTGGCCATCACGGCCTGTCCGACCCATTTTGAAGGTCAAGCGATCCCCGGCGAGCATACCCCTCATTTCGATGATTTTAGTGTGTAGCAAACCATTTTTAGGTTCCGACCCATTTGAGATTCCAACGTCAAAAATGCCAAATTTTTGTGGACGTCCGTCAAGACCTTGTCTATGCATCGGTTGGCCATCACGGCCCGTCCGACCCATTTGGAAGGTCAAAGCGAGCCGGCGAGCATACCCCCTCATTTCGGCGATTTTTTAGTGTGCTATAGCAAACCATTTTTTGGGTGATTCGGATTGACGTCAAAAATGCCAATTTTTGTGGGCGTCCGTCAAGAATCGGGATTCGCGTCAAAAATGCCAAATTTGTTCGTGGATGCATCCGGTTGGCCATCACGGCCCGTCGTCCCATTTCACGGATTTTCCGACCCATTTGGAAGGTCAAAGCGAGCCGGCGAGCATCGCCTCATTTCTGCACACCATTTTTGGGTGATCCGGATTTCGGCGTCAAAAAAATTTGTTCGTGGGCGTCCGTCAAGACGTTGTCTATGCATCACGGTTGGCCATCACGGTATGCATCGGGTTGGGCGTCACGGCCCGTCCGACCCATTTAGAAGGTCAGCGAGCCGGCAAGCATACCCCTCATTTCGACGATTTTCGTGTGCTATAGCAAACCATTTGTTGGGTAATCTGGATTCCAACGTCAAAAATGCCAATTTTTTGTGAGCGTCCGTCAAGACCTCGCCTCATTTCTTGGATTTTGTGCTATTACACACCATTTTTTGCCATCACGACCCGTCGACCCATTTAGAAGGTCAAGCGAGCCCCGGCGAGAATACCCCTCATTTCAACGATTTTCGTAAGGTCAAGCGAGCCCGGCGAGCATCGCCTCATTTCTTGGGTGATCCGTATTCGAGCGTCAAAAATGCCGTCAAGGCGTTGTCTATGCATACGGTTGGCCATCACGGATTTTCCGACCCTTTTGTCGACGTCCGTCAAGACCTTGTCGGTAGTGCGTGGTATTTTTTAGTGTAGATATCAACGCCTCATTTCTTGGATTTTTAGTGTGCTATTACACACCATTTTTTAAGGTTCGAAGAAAAATCGGCTCGATCGGACATCGATCGCATTTTATATCCAGGTTGAAGCAAATTTGTTCGTGGCTATAAGTCATACGGAAGTGCGTGGTACTTTTCGCAAAGATATCAAAAAATAATCAGGTTCGAAAGAAAAATCGGCTCGATCGGACATCGGATCGCGTTTATATCCCATTTGGAAGGTATCACTTTTAGTGAAACTTCAAATGACCGTAGATTTTTCCTCGCCTCATTTCTTTATTTTTTGAGATCTATGCGGCACATCCAATATCTTTGACCGATTTGACTTTTGTTTTTCATATAATTTTACCCTATATATGGCTAGAAACCGAAAAACCGATAAACGTAAACTATAAGTCCTACTGCAGTGCGTGGTATTTTTTCGCTTAGATATCCAATAAATAATCAGGTTTGAGAAAAATCGGCTCGATCGGACATCGGATGCGCGTTTTATATTTGTTTTTGAAATTTTCACAAGTACCCCTTTTAAGTCACTTTTCGTGAAACTTCGTCAAGGCGTTGTCTATGCATACGGTTGGCCATCACGGATTTTCCGACCCATTTGGAAGGTCAAGCGAGCCGGCGAGCATCGCCTCATTTCTTGGATTTTCGTGTGCTATTACACACCATTTTTTGGGTGATCGGGATTACGTCAAAATGCCAAATTTGTTCGTGGGCGTCCGTCAAGGCGTTGTCTATGCATACGTCAAGCATCTTTTGGGAGCGATTATCATTTAAACCGATAAAGCGTATTACTATAAGTCCTCACGGTCGTGGTATTTTGCCTAGATATCAAAAAAATAAACAGGTTTGAAAGATTTCTTGGATTTTTCGGACATCGAATCGCGTTTTATATCCGATGCCAAACACTCTTCGTGAAACTTCAAATTACCGTAGATTTTCATTTGTTCGTGGGCGTCCGTCAAGACGTTGTCTATGCATACGGTTGGCCATCACGGATTTTCCGACCCATTTTGACTTTCGTTTTTCTTATAATTTTACCTATATATGGTTAAAAGCGATAAGCGTAAAACTATAAGTCCTGGCGTTCGATATTTTTGTAGATATTAAAAAAATAATCAGGTTTGGAATAAAAATCAGCTCGATCGGACATCGGATCTTGCTTTTTATATCTGTTTGAAGTTCAAATCCTCATTTCTCACAAGTACCCCTTTAAAGTCACTTTTATTGAAACTTCAAATGACCGTAGATTTTTCCTCGAGCATCTTTTGAGAGCGATACTTTTTAAAGTAATGCCAAATTTTTCGTGGGCGTCCGTCAAGACCTTGTTGATATCTATCGGTACATCCAATCTCTTTGACAGGTTAAAAGCGATAAAGCGTAAAACTATAAGTCCTACTGGCGGTCGTGGTATTTTTCGTAGATATTAAAAAATAATCAAGTTCGAAGAAAAATCGGCTCGATCGGACATCGGATCTTGGCGTTTATATCTGTTACACCATTTTTGACTTTCATTTTTTCCTTATAATTTTACCCTATATATGGTAAAAGCTGAAAACGTAAAACTATAAAACCAATTGCGATTGCATGGTGTTTTTTGCGTATATACCAAAAAATAATTAGGTTCTAAAAATCGGCTCGATCGGACATCGGATGTGCGTTTATTTTCTGATATGGTTAGAAACCGACAAAGCGTAAAACTATTAGTCCTACGGCAGTGCTTGGTATTTGTAGCGTAGATTGCTATAGCACAATAATCACGTTGAAAAAATCGCTCGATCGGACATCGGATCGCGTTTTATATCTGCCAAATTTTTCGTGGGCGTCCGTCAAGACCCACAAGTACCCCTTTAAATCCACTTTTAGTGAAACTTCAAATGACGGTAGATTTTCTTGAGCGCCTCATTTCGATTTTAGTGTGCTATAGCACTCTTTTGGGAGCGATTTTTTCTAAATGCCAAATTTTTCGTGGACATCCGTCAAGACCTTGTCTATGCATATTTACTTTCATTTTTTCCTTATAATTTTACCCTATATTTGGTTAAAAGCGATAAACGTAAAACTATAAGTCATCTGGCAGTCGTAGTATTTTTTCGTGTTGATAAGGGAGTACTTTGACCGATTTGACTTTCATTTTTTCCTTTTAATTTTACCCTATATATGGTAAAAAGCCGAAAAACGTAAAACTATAAGTCCAACTGCAGTGCATGGTATTTTTTCGCGTATATATTAAAAAAATAATCAGGTTCGAAAAATAATCGCTCGATCGGGTGCTATAGCACACCATTTTTCCTATATATGGTTAAAACCGATAAGCGTAAAACTATAAGTCCTACGGCGGGTGGTATTTTTGCATAGATATCAAAAAATAATCAGGTTCGAAAAAAATCGGCTCGATCGGACATCGATCATTTTATATATGCCAAATTTTTCGTGGACGTCCATCAAGACCTTGTCTATGCATCACGGTATTTTCACAAGTACCCCTTTAAAGTCACTTTTCGTGAAACTTCAAATGACGGTAGATTTTTCTTCGAGCATCTTTTGGGAGCGATTTTTTTACAAATGCCAATTTTTTGAGATCTATGCGGTACATCCACTCTCTTTGACCGATTTTACTTTCGATTTTCCTTAGCATAAAAATCGATAAGCGTAAAACTATAAGTCCTCTGACAGTCGTAGTATTTTTTGCGTTGATATCAAAAATAATCAGGTTCAAAAAATCGCTCGATCGGACATCGGAATTTTAATTTTCACAAGTACTTTAAAGTCTTGTTTCAAATGACCGTAGATTTTTCTCGAGCATCTAGCCCGGCGAGCATACGCCTCATTTCGATTTTTTTGTGTGCTATAGCACAACTTGCTTATTTTTTGAGATCTATACGGTACATCCAATCTATTTGACCGATTTGACTCTTGTCTATGCATACGATTTTACCCTATATATGGTTAAAAATCTATAAACGTAAAACTATAAGTCCTACTGAGTCGTGGTATTTTTGTAGATATAAAAATAATCGGGTTCGGAAAAAATTGGGTCCAAATTTTCAGAAACTAGGAACAATTTGTGCTATAGCACATCATTAGTACTTTCTCTTTCATCAATATTTTTATATCGAGATATTCTCAATTTTTCGTGGACGTCCGTCAAGACCTGATCCCTAAACCTATTAGTCAATTCTCACTACACACCTAAACTTTGTGGGAGTCTTATTACCCTCTTGAACTTTTTATTTTTACATTTTATAACCCTTAAACGCTCAACTTTTGTCATACAGGATATACACATATGTTTGAATACACACTAGTGCGCCCATTTTATGCCTCATTTCGACGATTTTAGTGTGCTATAGCACACCATTTTTTGGGTGATCGGATTCGACGTCAAAAATGCCAAAATTTTCGTGGGCGTCCGTCAAGACCTTGTCTATGCATACGGTTATTTATTTGAGATACAAGTACAATAGAATGCCAAATTTTTTCGTGGGATTAATTGTTTAGCACTGATAATTTTAACCGTTGAAGGTCAACCGTAATGGTGAGGGAGAAAAACATCTCATGATTACGCTTCTTTGGAGGAAGCGAAGCTTTGGAATTGTTTCCAAGCTTCAAGCTTTAAAATGGCAGAAGAAAGGAAAAACTTATTTTAGGGTGATTTGGACTTACACGTGAATTCCAAAACAGAAAATACGTTAAATGCCAGGTGTATTTCCCTTCTTGGACATGTCAACGTTTAAGGGTTAAAAGATATTGAAAATAAAAAGTTCGAGGGTAATAGGGCGTGAAGTATTGGTGTGTAGTTGACGGTAAATAAATACACGAGTTAACACCAAGCTTCATGTATTATTAAAACTTACCAAAAAGAAATTGACGTTTGTTATTGCTATAGCACAGTATAAATAGAAAAATAAAATATATAAAGAAGTACAGCTTCTATAATTATTTTTGTAACTTGCTCTTTTTTTTAATTCATTTTCCCTAAATTTATTTTTCGTGGGCGTCCGTCAAGACCTAGAATTTGCTTTTCTTTTTAAAAAAATAGAGATCGTGAAAATATATTTTTTTATTTTTTTATTATTTTTAGCAAAAATATTTTTACGAAATAATATTTGTGTTTTAAATGGTAATACGACTAATTTAGACCTTGTCTAATATTAAAAATTATTTGGCATTTGAACATAATTGAAATATATGGAGCAAGAGTTGAGTCAAGACCTTGTAAAATTATTTTTATTTTCATAAAAAAATAGAAATGCGATTTTTAGTGTGCTATAGCACAAAATTATACTTACATGCTTTTTCAAATTTAAAATATACCTTCAATTTTGAAAGTCAAGACCTTGTAATGAAAGAAAAAAATAAGGAAAAAAGGAAAGAGCAAAAACAAGAATCAAGACCTTGTAATATCTTCCCTGACGAATTATCATACTACGAGCAACAACTTATAGACCAACAAACCGCTCAAGTTGATGTCAATTACATAGGCCTTATGGGGAGGGATCGTCGTCATGCCTAAATTTTTCGTGGACGTCCGTCAAGACCTTGTCTATGCATACGGGATCATCTCGCTTATCATACAATGTATACCTCGCCGCTCTGTGTGTAGAGTCGAGGAATTAATACCTCATTACTTTATGTATTGGAAACACGTGATATTATGATCTTAGGCTTATTATGGTGTGCTATAGACCCAAGCTATATGATTTGATGAGTGAGCGTGTAAAGGAAACTATTGATGTCAAAAGCTGAGGTCTCTGCGGAGAACAGATGCCAAATTAAATCTCAAGTCTCTTGCCGCACTGAGTCGTTGGCGTCGGTCGTAAAGTGCAACATTTGGAAGGTCAAAGCGAGCCCGGCGAGCATCGCCTCATTTCTTGGATTTTCGTGTGCTATACACACCATTTTTCTCCTTCCTTTTACGTTTTAGCCTTACATGGTATAAAATTAACTTAACTAGGTAATAGGGAAAAGATTGACATTTATGAGACCAGAGTTAAAGTCATGAAGAACGTAGTCTAACTTGGAAAGCGAAATTTTTAATTCTAGGTTTACAAAGCCGGGATCAAGGACGGATTTTCCGACCCATTTGGAAGGTCAAAGCGAGCCGGCGAGCATCGCCTCATTTCTTTAATTCTTTCACTGTGAAATTCTTTGTGTCTTTACAAGTGATTAAAATTTATAGTTCTTGAGGGTCTTTTGGAAACATAATTGGCTAAGGGTTAGCGTACACCTTACTTGTGCAAACTCTTCACTTTTGATCTGCACTGTCTCAGATTCTCCAAATAGTTTTGGCAAATCCGACACGCCCTTTGGCACTTTTGAAGAGTCGAGCAACATAGGCGTACACTCTACCCTCCTCATAAAATTTGTTGTGGTCAAGGTCTGCTTAGACCATCGAGTAAAATAGAGAATAAATTCTCAATCAGACGTCCGTCAAGACCTTGTCTATGCATACGGTTGGAGAACTACTATTCACCTCTCTATTTTTACGGTTTAATATTTATCATTTGTAATTATTTTCAATGCATAGAATATTGGAAGTAAATTAATACACGAAATAATTGTGCCAAATCTTCACATAAAGATAAGGACAAAAATGCTCATTTTGAACCCCGTAATACATTAATGCCAAATAGAACATTCATGAGAGCAACGTAATGGTCTTGGAGGTTTATTTGAATTGTTCGTTAATATGGCACACTATAATATTTATACATAATTTATGTAATGCCAAAATTGGGTTGGAGTTGATTGTCAGATATAATAGATGCATACGCCTTCTCAGCCCCTACTTATGGGACTACTACGATGGGTATGTAAGCTGGTTCACGTGCTATAGCACACTATTAGAAATGGCGGACGTCTGATTCATTCAAAATTTTTCGTGGGCGTCCGTCTTTAAATGTTTTCCAGATGTGGTCACGAGTTCTGTTATACATGCGGAGCTGGTGGAAGAACAAGAAAGCAACATTGTCTATGCATACGGTTGGCCCTGTTGAGAAAAAAGGGGTTGTTTTCATATGTCTAGTTCTTTTCGTCCGTCAATACCTTGTCTATGCATACGAATCGTGTTAATACGTGCTGCGAGATTGCCAAGATGTTTCATTTTTCGTTTTACATTGCAAGACACTGCCAAATGTTTTCGTGGGCGTCCGTCAAGACCTTGTTGTTGCAAATACTGCCAGAAAATGAGCGTGCTATAGCACACCATTTTTGACCTGATTCCATTAAGGGAAAAGTGTCTGATATACACTCAACTTTCTTAGTTTAGAATTGATCACACTCGTTATAAAAGTGCTTATATATACCCTACTTGTAAAAACAAATAATTCACATATATACTTTTCCTCTATCGAAATGAAAAAAAAAATTTGTAAATTTAATCCTCGTCAAACATATTTTTGACTTTTTTGTTCTCTATGCATACGGGTAGATGACCAAATTTTTTCTTGAATCTGAAATTAAATTACAATACACACAAAAATAGTTTTAGCCATTTTGTAATGGCAGGGTATATGTGAGGTTTGTATAACGGTAAGGGCATATATGAGCCACTTTTATAACGAGGGTATATCACTCTAAATGACAAAGTTGAGGGTATATCGGACCCTTTTCCCTTCAGGCTTGTAAGTTTTCATGTGTAAATCCGGCCGATAGATTTATGAATCGCACATGAAATATGCCAAATGTTTTCGTGGACGTCCGTCAAGACCTTGATCCAATCTACCAGGCATATTGACCCATCTCGAGAATCTCACCTGCCAAATTTTTCGTGGACGTCCGTCAAGACCTGTTTTTATCGGTCAGTCTAAAACAACTATCTCTGCTTGGTCCTGCTCAATACATTAGCACCAAATGCACTAGCACGAGAAGTTAGAAAATGCCAAATTTTTCGTGGACGTCCATCAAGACCTTGTCAACTTATAAGAACTGATGATTTAATCTTACGTGTATAAGCTTCGTCAAGACCTAATAAATGCATACGGTTGTGTGCTCCATAGCAAACATTGACAAAAATTTGCAGCGTCTCTCTCCCGAAGTCTCGCTCGCCACTCTCCCATTCCAAATTTTTCGTGGACGTCCGTCAAGACCTTATCTATGCTCTCGCTTTATACACGAAGTGTATAATTTACATTTCTTTTGTATAAAGCGAGAGAAAATTGTGCTATAGCACACTCAAATATTGCAGAGAAAAAGGCCAAAAATTATACATAATCTATGCATACGGTTGTATACAATTGTGAATACAATTTTTTCTAGCTTTATACAATGTAGTGTATATATTGTGTTTTACTTTTGTATAATATACAATTGCAAAAAATGGGCAATAATTATACAATTTAGGCCAATAATTATACAATTTAGGCCAGCGAATTATACACATACGGTTGGCCATCACGGTTTCCGACCCATTTGTAGCGAATTATACAGTTTTATGTTTGCTATGGAGCGCAATTATGCAGCCTCATTTCTTTGAATAAAAGAAAACTTGCGTCAATCAGTTGATGTCTATCACGGATTTTCCGACCCATTTGTTGAAAACTGTAAAGAAAAAGAACTGTCCTTGTCTATGCATATGGTTGGCCAACACCACCATTTTTTGGGTGATCCGGATTCGCGTCAAAAATGCCGCCTAATTTTTTGTGGGCGTCCGTCAACAAGACCTTGTATATGCATCGGTTGGCCATCACGGCTTGTCCGGACCCGTTTGGAGGGTCAAAGAGCCCGGCGAGCATACGCCTCATTTCGACGATTTTAAGCACACACCATTTTTTGGGTGATCTGGATTCGTGGGACGTCCGTCAAGACCTTGTCTATGCATACGGTTGGCCATCACGGCTTTTCCGACCCATTTGGAGGGTCAAAGCGCGCCTAAAGCGAGCATACGCCTCATTTCGGCGATTTTCGTGTCCTATAGCACATCATTTTTGGGTGATCCGGATTCGGCGTTAAAAATGCCAAATTTTTTCGTGGGCGTCCGTCAAGACCTTGACTGGTTGGCCATCACAGCTTGTCCGACCCATTTGGAGCTTGTCCGGCGTCAAGCGAGCCGAGCGAGCATCGCCTCATTTGGCGATTTTAGGTGTGCAATAGCACACCATTTTTTTTGGGTGATCCAGTTCCGGCGTCAAAAATGCCTCATTTCGATTTTCGTGTGCTATAGCACACCATTTCTATGCATACGGTTGGCCATCACGGCTTGTCCGACCCATTTGGAGGGTCAAAGCGAGCCGAAGCAAGCATCGCCTCATTTGCCAAATTTTTCGATGATTTTCGTGTGCCATAGCACACCATTTTTTGGGTGATTCGGATTCGGCGTCAAAAATGCCAAATTTTTCATGGGACGTCCGCTTCAAGACCTTGTCTATGCATACGGTTGGCCATCACAGCTTGTCCGACCCATTTGGAGGGTCAAGCGAGCCGAAGCAAGCATCGCCTCATTTCGACAATTTTAGTGTGCTATAGCACACAATTTTGGGTTATCCGATTCGCGTCAAAAATGTAATTTTTTCATGGACGTCCGTCAAGACCTGCCTTGGCCATCACGGCTTGTCCGACCCATTTGGAGGTCAAGCGAGCCCCGTAGCGAGCATCGCCTCATTTGATGATTTTAGTGTGCTATAGCACACAATTTTGGGTGATCCAGATTCCGAGCGTCAAAAATGCCAAATGTTTTTGTGGGCGTCCGTCAAGACCTTGTCTATCCATACGGATGGCCATCACGGCTTTTCCGACCCATTTGGAGGGTCAAAGCGAGCCGGCGAGGATCGCCTCATTCGGCGATTTCCGTGTGCTATATCTACCATTTTTTGGGTGATCCGGATTCCAGCGTCAAAAACATGTGGGCGTCCTTCAAGACCTTGTCTATTCATACGGTTGGCCATCACGGCTTTCCGACCCATTTGGAGGGTCAAAGCGAGCCGGCGAGCATACGCCTCATTTCGACGATTTTCGTTGTCCATTTTTAGGTGATCAGGATTACGGCGTCAAAAGTGCTATACCAAATTTTTATGAACATCCGTCGAGACCTTTTCTATGCATACGGTTGGCCATAGCGGCTTGTCCGACCCATTTGGAGGGTCAAAGCGAGCCCCCCAGCGGCGATTTTCGTGCCCCATTTTTTGGGTGATCCGGATTCGACGTAAAAATGCCAAATTTTTTGTGGACGCGTTTGTCATGACTGTCTATGCATACGGTTGGCCATCACATTTGGAGGTCAAGCGAGCCACGGCGAGCATACGCCTCATTTCGGCGATTTTATAGTGTGCTATAAAATTTTTCGTGGGCGTCCCACACCATTTTTGGGTGATCCGGATTCGGCGTCAAAATGCCAATGCTATAGCACACATCCGTCGAGACCTTTTCTATGCATACGGTTGGCCATAAGCGGCTTGTCCGACCCATTTGGAGGGTCAAAGCGAGCCCCAGCGAGCGGCGATTTTCGTGTGCTATAGCACACCATTTTTTGGGTGATCCGGATTCGACGTAAAAATCGTCCGTCAAGACCTTGTCTATGCATACGACAAATTTTTCGTGGGCGTCATGTCATGACCTTGTGTGCTATAGTTTTGCCATCACGGCTTGTCCGACCCATTTGGATGGTCAAACGAGCCGGCGAGCATATGCCTCATTTCAACGATTTTCGCGTGCTAGACGTCAAGACCTTGCCAAATTTTTTCGTGGGACGTCCGTCATGACCTTGTCTATGCATACGGTTGGCCATCACGGCATGTCCGACCCATTTGGAGGGTCAAACGAGCCCTGGCGAGCATACGCGTGCTATAGCACACCATTTTCTATGCATACCGTTGGCCATCACGGCTTGTCCGACCCATTTGGAGGGTCAAACGAGCCCGGCGAGCATACGCCTCATTTCGGCGATTTTCGTGTGCTATAGCACACCATTTTTTGGATGATCCGGATTCGACTTCAAAAATGCCAAATTTTTTCGTGGGCGTCTGCCCTATGCATACGGTTGGCCATCACGGCTTGTCCAACCCATTTGGAGGGTCAAACGAGCTCGGCGAGCATACGCCTCATTTCGGCGATTTTTGTGTGCTATTGCACACCATTTTTTGATCCGGATTCGGCGTCAAAATGCCAAATTTTTCATGGGACGTCCGTCAAGACCTCATTTGATGATTTTGTGTGCTATAGCACATTGTCTATGCATACAGTTGGCCATCACGGCTTGTCCGACCCATTTGGATGGTCAAACGAGCCCTGAAGCGAGCATATGCCTCATTTCGACGATTTTCGCGTACTAGAGCACACCATTTTTTGAGAGATCCGAATTATGACGATGCCAAATTTTTTCGTGGACATCCGTCAAGACCTTGTCAAAAATGCAAAAATTTTTCGTGGGACGTCCGTCAAGACCTTGTATATGCATACGGTTGGCCAAGTGTGCTATAGCACACGGCTTGTCCGACCCATTTGGAGGGTCAATCGAGCCCTCGGCGAGCATACGCCTCATTTCGACGATTTTAGTGTGCTATAGCACACTATTTTTGGGTGATCCGGATTCGGCGTCAAAAATGCCAAATTTTTCGTGGGACGTCCGTCAAGACCTTGTCTATGCATACGCCATCAAAGCTTGTTCGACCCATTAGGAGGGTCAAAGCGTGCCGGCGAGCATACGCCTCATTCGGCGATTTTTAACACACCATTTTTTGGGTGATCCGATTCCGCGTCAAAAATGCCAAATTTTTCGTGGGCGTCCGTCAAGACCTTGTCTATGCATACGGTTGGCCAACCATTTTCATTTGGAGGGTCAAAGCGAGCGGCGAGCATACGCCTCATTTCGACGATTTTAGTGTGCTATAGCACACCATTTTTTGGGTGATCGGATTCGACGTCAAAAATGCCAAATTTTTCGTGGGCGTCCGCCAAATTTTTGTGGACATCCGTCCTATGCATACGGTTGGCCATCACGGCTTGTCCGACCCATTTGGCCAAATGTGGGACAAAGCGAGCCCGGCGAGCATCGCCTCATTTCGGCGATTTTCGTGTGCTATAGCTCACCATTTTTTTGGGTGATCCGGATTCGGCGTCAAAAATGCCAAATTTTTCGTGGGCGTCGTCAAGACCTTGTCTATGCATACGGTTGACCATCACGGCTTGTCGACCCATTTGGAGGGACAAGCGAGCCCGGCGAGCATACCCCTCATTTCCACGATTTTCGTGTGCAATAGCAAACCATTTGAGGGTGATCCGGATTCGACTTCAATAATGCCAAATTTTTGCGGACGTCCGCCAATGCCAAACTATGCATTCGGTTGGCCATCATGGCCCGTCCGACCCATTTGGAAGGTCCAACGAGTCCCGGCGAGCATACCCCTCATTTCGACAATTTTCTTGTTGGGTGATCCGATTCACGTAAAAATGCCAATTGTGTGCTATAGCACAGTTTATGCATCCGAATGGCCATCACGGCCCGTTGCCAAATTTTTTCGTGGACATCCGTCAAGACCTTATATGTCAAAGCGAGTCCCGGCGAGCATACCCTCATTTCCGCCCATGGGTGATCCGGATTCGGCGTCAAAAATGCCAGTGCTATAGCACACCATGTCAAGACCTTGTCTATGCATTCGGTTGGCCATAACGGCCCGTCCGACCCATTTGGTCCAACGAGTCGGCGAGCATACCCCTCATTTACGATTTTCGTGTATTTTTTATGGGCGTCCGTCAAGACCTTGTTATGCATCCGGTTGGCCATCACGGCCCGGCGAACCATTAGGGGTCAAGCGAGCCATGAAGCGAGCATACCCTCATTTCGACTATTTTTATTTATGTATTCGGTTGGCCATCACGGCCCGTCCGACCCATTTGATCCGGATTCCGACGTCAAAAAAGGTCAAACGAGCCCGGCGAGCATAACCCTCATTTCCACGATTTTTAGTGTGCTATAGCAAACCATTTTTGGGTGATCCGTATTCGATGTCATAAATGCAAATTTTTGTGGCTCTATGCATCCGATTGGCCATCACGGCCCGTTCGACCCATTTGGAAGGTCAACGAATCCGTGGCGAGCATAATTTTTCGTGGGCGTCCGTCAAGACCTGCAAACCATTTTTGGGTGATCCGGATTCGATGTCAAGCTATATATGCATCCGGTTGGCCATCACGGCCCGTCCGACCCATTTGGAAGGTCAAACGAGCCCGGCGAGCATAACCCCTCATTTCGACGATTTTTGTGTGCTATAGCAAACCATTTTTTGGGTGATCCGGTTCGACGTCAAAAATGCCAAATTTTTTGTGGACGTCAAGACCTTGTTTTTTGTGGGCGTCTGTCAAGACCTTGTCGATTTTAGTGTGCTATAGCACATATGCATCCGGTTGGCCATCACGGCCCGTCCGACCTATTTGGAAGGTCAAAGCGAGCCTTGAAGCGAGCATACCTCATTTCGACAATTTTCGAATGTTTCGTGGGCGTCCGTCAAGACCTAATTTGGGTGATCTGGATTCCGACGTCAAAAATACCAAATTTTTGTGGGCGTCCGTCAAGACCTTGTCTATGCATTGGTTGGCCATCACGGCCTGTCCACCCATTTTGAAGGTCAAAGCGAGCCCCGGCGAGCATGTGCTATAGCACACCATTGCATACCATTTTTGGGTGATCCGTATTCGGCGTCATAAATGCCAAATTTTTGTGGACATCTGTCAAGACCTAATTTTTCGTGGGCGTCGTCAAGACCTTGTCTATGCATATGGTGTTTATGCATCCGGTTGGCAATCACGGCCCGTCCGACCCAATTGGAAGGTTAAGCGAGCCGGTGAGCATACCCTCATTTCGACTATTTTCGTGTGCAATAGCTGCCAAATTTTTCGTGGGCGTCCGGGTGATCCGATTCCGTCAAAAATGCCAAATTTTTTGTAAACGTCCGTCAAGACCTAACTATGCATCCGGTTGTCCATCACGGCCCGTCCTACCCATTTGGAAGGTCAAGCGAGCCTCGGCGAGCATACCCCTCATTTCCACGATAGACCTTGTCTATGCATACGGTTGGCTTTTGGGTGAACCGGATTCGGCGTCAATAATGCCAAATTTTTTGTGGGACGTCCGTCAAGACCTGCCTCATTTCGATTTTTAGTGAGCTATAGCACACCATTTTTTCTATGCATTCGGTTGGCCATCACGGCCCATCCGACCCATTTGGAAGGTCCAACGAGTCCCGGCGAGCATACCCTCATTTCGACGATTTTTAGTGTGCAATAGCAAACCATTTTTTGGGTGATCTGGATTGACGTAAAAATGCCATGCCATGCATCCGGTTGGCCATCATGGCCCGTCGACCCGTTTGGAATGTCAAACGAGTCCGGCGAGCATACCCTCATTTCCACGATTTTCGTGTGCTATAGCAAACCATTTTTTGGGTGATCCGGATTCGACGTCAAAATGCCACACGATGCATCCGGTTGGACATCACGGCCCGTCGACCCATTTGGAAGGTCAAGCGAGCCGGCGAGCATCGCCTCATTTCTTGGATTTTTAGGTGTGCTATTACACACCATTTTTTGGGTGATCGGGATTCTACGTCAAAAATGCCAAATTTGTTCGTGTGGGCGTCCGTCAAGACCTTGTCTATGCATTCGGTTGGCCATCACGGCCCATCCGACCCATTTGGAAGGTCAGCGAGTCCCGGCGAGCATACCCTCATTTCGATGATTTTCAGCAAACCATTTTTGGGTGATCTGGATTCAGTAAAAATGCCAAATTTTTGTGCGTCTTTTAAGACCTTTGTGCTATACAAAGCGAGCCGGCAAGCATACCCCTCATTTCCACGATTTTCGTGTGCTATAGCAAACCATTTTTGGGTGATCGGATTCACGTCAATAAATGCCAAATTTTTTCGTGGGCGTCCGTCAAGACCTTGTCTATGCATAAGGTTGGCCATCAAAATTTTTTGTGGGCGTCCGTCAAGATCTTGTGTGCTATAGCACACTATGCATTCGGTTGGCCATCACGGCCCGTCCGACCCATTTGGAAGGTCCAACGAGTCCCGGCGAGCATACCCCTCATTTCGACGATTTTCGTGTGCTATAGCAAACTATTTTTGGGTGATCTGGATTACGGCGTCAAAAATGCCAATTTTTGTAGACGTCCATCAAATGCCCCTTGTCTATGCATCCGGTTGGCCATCACGGACCGTCCGACCCATTAGGAAATTTTTCAGGTCAAACGAACCCAGTGAGCATACCCTCATTTCGACTATTTTCGTGCAATAGCAAACCATTTTTGGGTGATCCGGATTTTGACATCAAAAATGCCAAATTTTTTGTGGGCGTCTGTGCTATAGCACATATGTATCCGGTTGGCCATCACGGCCCGTCCGACCCATTTGGAAGGTCAAACGAGCCCCGAAGCGAGCATACCCCTCATTTCCACGATTTTCGTGTGCTATAGCAAACCATTTTTTGGGTGATCCGTATTCCGATGTCATAAATGCAAATTTTTTTATGGACGTCCGTTAAGACCTTGTCTATGCATCCGATTGGCCATCACGGCCCGTTCGACCCTTTTGGAAGGTCAAACGAATCCAGAAGCGAGCGTACCCCTCATTTCGACGATATTCGTGCGCTATAGCAAACCATTTTTTGGGTTATCCGATTCGATGTCAAAATGCCAAATGTTTTCGTGGACGTCCGTCAAGACCTTGTCTATGCATACGGTCAAATTTTTTTGTGGGCGTCCATCAAG
>JAPXVU010000083.1:0-28680 GCA_027789145.1 Solanum arcanum
CGTCCACGAACAATTTTGGCATTTTGGCGTCGGAATCGATCACCCAAAAAATGGTGTGTAATAGCACCACGAAAATCCAAGAAATGGCGTATGCTGCAGCCAGGGCTCGTTTGACCTTCAAATGGGTCGGAAAATCCGTGATGGCCAACCGTATGCATAGACAGCGTCTTGTGGGCGTCCACGAACAATTTTGGCATTTTTGGCGTCGGAATCCGATCACCCAAAAAATGGTGTGTAATAGCACACGAAAATCAAGAAATGGCGTATGCTCGCCAGGGCTCGTTTGACCTTCCAAATGGGTCGGAAAATCCGTGATGGCCAACCGTATGCATAGACAGCGTCTTGGCGGACGATCCACGAACAATTTTGGCATTTTGGCGTCGGAATCGATCACCCAAAAAATGGTGTGTAATAGCACCACGAAAATCAAGAAATAGGCGTATGCTCGCCAGGGCTCGTTTGACCTTCAAATGGGTCGGAAAATCCGTGATGGCCAACCGTATGCATAGACAGCGTCTTGGCGGGCGATCCACGAACAATTTTGGCATTTTGGCGTCGGAATCCGATCACCCAAAAAATGGTGTGTAATAGCACCACGAAAATCCAAGAAATGGCGTATGCTCGCCAGGGCTCGTTTGACCTTCCAAATGGGTCGGAAAATCCGTGATGGCCAACCGTATGCATAGACAGCGTCTTGGCGGGCGATCCACGAACAATTTTGGCATTTTGGCGTCGGAATCGATCACCCAAAAAATGGTGTGTAATAGCACCACGAAAATCCAAGAAATGGCGTATGCTCGCCAGGGCTCGTTTGACCTTCCAAATGGGTCGGAAAATCCGTGATGGCCAACCGTATGCATAGACAGCGTCTTGGCGGGCGTCCACGAACAATTTTGGCATTTTGGCGTCGGAATCGATCACCCAAAAAATGGTGTGTAATAGCACCACGAAAATCAAGAAATGGCGTATGCTCGCTTCGGGGCTCGTTTGACCTTCCAAATGAGTCGGAAAATCCGTGATGGCCAACCGTATGCATAGACAGCGTCTTGGCGGGCGTCCACGAGCAATTTTGGCATATTTGACGTCGGGATCCCGATCACCCAAAAAAAGGTGTGTAATTGCACCACGAAAATCCAAGAAATGGCGTATGCTCGCCAGGGCTCGTTTGACCTTCCAAATGGGTCGGAAAATCCGTGATGGCCAACCGTATGCATAGACAGCGTCTTGGCGGACGTCCACGAACAATTTTGGCATTTTGGCGTCGGAATCCGATCACCCAAAAAATGGTGTGTAATAGCACCACGAAAATCCAAGAAATGGCGTATGCTCGCCAGGGCTCGTTTGACCTTCCAAATGGGTCGGAAAATCCGTGATGGCCAACCGTATGCATAGACAGCGTCTTGGCGGACGTCCACGAACAATTTTGGCATTTTGGCGTCGGAATCGATCACCCAAAAAATGGTGTGTAATAGCACCACGAAAATCCAAGAAATGGCGTATGCTGCGCCAGGGCTCGTTTGACCTTCAAATGGGTCGGAAAATCCGTGATGGCCAACCGTATGCATAGACAGCGTCTTGGCGGACGTCCACGAACAATTTTGGCATTTTGGCGTCGGAATCCGATCACCCAAAAAATGGTGTGTAATAGCACCACGAAAATCAAGAAATGGCGTATGCTCGCCAGGGCTCGTTTGACCTTCCAAATGGGTCGGAAAATCCGTGATGGCCAACCGTATGCATAGACAGCGTCTTGGCGGGCGATCCACGAACAATTTTGGCATTTTGGCGTCGGAATCCGATCACCCAAAAAATGGTGTGTAATAGCACCACGAAAATCAAGAAATGGCGTATGCTCGCCAGGGCTCGTTTGACCTTCAAATGGGTCGGAAAATCCGTGATGGCCAACCGTATGCATAGACAGCGTCTTGACGGGCGTCCACGAACAATTTTGGCATTTTGGCGTCGGAATCGATCACCCAAAAAATGGTGTGTAATAGCACCACGAAAATCCAAGAAATGGCGTATGCTCGCCAGGGCTCGTTTGACCTTCAAATGGGTCGGAAAATCCGTGATGGCCAACCGTATGCATAGACAGCGTCTTGTGGGCGTCCACGAACAATTTTGGCATTTTGGCGTCGAATCGATCACCCAAAAAATGGTGTGTAATAGCACCACGAAAATCCAAGAAATAGGCGTATGCTCGCCAGGGCTCGTTTGACCTTCCAAATGGGTCGGAAAATCCGTGATGGCCAACCGTATGCATAGACAGCGTCTTGGCGGACGTCCACGAACAATTTTGGCATTTTGGCGTCGGAATCCGATCACCCAAAAAATGGTGTGTAATAGCACCACGAAAATCCAAGAAATGGCGTATGCTCGCCAGGGCTCGTTTGACCTTCCAAATGGGTCGGAAAATCCGTGATGGCCAACCGTATGCATAGACAGCGTCTTGGCGGACGTCCACGAACAATTTTGGCATTTTGGCGTCGGAATCGATCACCCAAAAAATGGTGTGTAATAGCACCACGAAAATCCAAGAAATGGCGTATGCTCGCCAGGGCTCGTTTGACCTTCCAAATGGGTCGGAAAATCCGTGATGGCCAACCGTATGCATAGACAGCGTCTTGGCGGGCGTCCACGAACAATTTTGGCATTTTGGCGTCGGAATCGATCACCCAAAAAATGGTGTGTAATAGCACCACGAAAATCCAAGAAATGGCGTATGCTCGCCAGGGCTCGTTTGACCTTCCAAATGGGTCGGAAAATCCGTGATGGCCAACCGTATGCATAGACAGCGTCTTGGCGGGCGTCCACGAACAATTTTGGCATTTTGGCGTCGGAATCGATCACCCAAAAAATGGTGTGTAATAGCACCACGAAAATCCAAGAAATGGCGTATGCTCGCCCAGGGCTCGTTTGACCTTCAAATGGGTCGGAAAATCCGTGATGGCCAACCGTATGCATAGACAGCGTCTTGGCGGACGTCCACGAACAATTTTGGCATTTTGGCGTCGGAATCGATCACCCAAAAAATGGTGTGTAATAGCACCACGAAAATCAAGAAATGGCGTATGCTCGCCAGGGCTCGTTTGACCTTCCAAATGGGTCGGAAAATCCGTGATGGCCAACCGTATGCATAGACAGCGTCTTGGCGGGCGTCCACGAACAATTTTGGCATTTTGGCGTCGGAATCGATCACCCAAAAAATGGTGTGTAATAGCACCACGAAAATCCAAGAAATGGCGTATGCTCGCCAGGGCTCGTTTGACCTTCAAATGGGTCGGAAAATCCGTGATGGCCAACCGTATGCATAGACAGCGTCTTGGCGGACGTCCACGAACAATTTTGGCATTTTGGCGTCGGAATCCGATCACCCAAAAAATGGTGTGTAATAGCACCACGAAAATCCAAGAAATGGCGTATGCTCGCCAGGGCTCGTTTGACCTTCCAAATGGGTCGGAAAATCCGTGATGGCCAACGTATGCATAGACAGCGTCTTGACGGGCGTCCACGAACAATTTTGGCATTTTGGCGTCGGAATCGATCACCCAAAAAATGGTGTGTAATAGCACCACGAAAATCCAAGAAATGGCGTATGCTCGCCAGGGCTCGTTTGACCTTCAAATGGGTCGGAAAATCCGTGATGGCCAACCGTATGCATAGACAGCGTCTTGGCGGGCGTCCACGAACAATTTTGGCATTTTGGCGTCGGAATCGATCACCCAAAAAATGGTGTGTAATAGCACCACGAAAATCCAAGAAATGGCGTATGCTCGCCAGGGCTCTTTTCACCTTCCAAATGGGACGGAAAATCCGTGATGGCCAACCGTATGCATAGACAGCGTCTTGGCGGACGTCCAGGAACAATTTTGGCATTTTTGGCGTCGGAATCCGGATCACCCAAAAACTGGTGTGTAATAGCACCACGAAAATCCAAGAAATGGCGTATGCTCGCCAGGGCTCGTTTGACCTTCCAAATGGGTCGGAAAATCCGTGATGGCCAACCGTATGCATAGACAGCGTCTTGGCGGGCGTCCACGAACAATTTTGGCATTTTTGGCGTCGGAATCCGATCACCCAAAAAATGGTGTGTAATAGCACCACGAAAATCCAAGAAATGGCGTATGCTCGCCAGGGCTCGTTTGACCTTCCAAATGGGTCGGAAAATCCGTGATGGCCAACCGTATGCATAGACAGCGTCTTGGCGGGCGTCCACGAACAATTTTGGCATTTTGGCGTCGGAATCGATCACCCAAAAAATGGTGTGTAATAGCACCACGAAAATCAAGAAATGGCGTATGCTCGCCAGGGCTCGTTTGACCTTCCAAATGGGTCGGAAAATCCGTGATGGCCAACCGTATGCATAGACAGCGTCTTGGCGGACGTCCACGAACAATTTTGGCATTTTTGGCGTCGGAATCGATCACCCAAAAAATGGTGTGTAATAGCACCACGAAAATCAAGAAATGGCGTATGCTCGCCAGGGCTCGTTTGACCTTCCAAATGGGTCGGAAAATCCGTGATGGCCAACCGTATGCATAGACAGCGTCTTGGCGGGCGTCCACGAACAATTTTGGCATTTTGGCGTCGGAATCGATCACCCAAAAAATGGTGTGTAATAGCACCACGAAAATCCAAGAAATGGCGTATGCTCGCCAGGGCTCGTTTGACCTTCAAATGGGTCGGAAAATCCGTGATGGCCAACCGTATGCATAGACAGCGTCTTGGCGGACGTCCACGAACAATTTTGGCATTTTGGCGTCGGAATCGATCACCCAAAAAATGGTGTGTAATAGCACCACGAAAATCCAAGAAATGGCGTATGCTCGCCAGGGCTCGTTTGACCTTCAAATGGGTCGGAAAATCCGTGATGGCCAACCGTATGCATAGACAGCGTCTTGGCGGACGTCCACGAACAATTTTGGCATTTTTGGCGTCGGAATCGATCACCCAAAAAATGGTGTGTAATAGCACCACGAAAATCAAGAAATGGCGTATGCTCGCCAGGGCTCGTTTGACCTTCCAAATGGGTCGGAAAATCCGTGATGGCCAACCGTATGCATAGACAGCGTCTTGGCGGGCGTCCACGAACAATTTTGGCATTTTGGCGTCGGAATCGATCACCCAAAAAATGGTGTGTAATAGCACCACGAAAATCCAAGAAATGGCGTATGCTCGCCGGGCTCGTTTGACCTTCCAAATGGGTCGGAAAATCCGTGATGGCCAACCGTATGCATAGACAGCGTCTTGGCGGGCGTCCACGAACAATTTTGGCATTTTTGGCGTCGGAATCGATCACCCAAAAAATGGTGTGTAATAGCACCACGAAAATCAAGAAATGGCGTATGCTCGCCAGGGCTCGTTTGACCTTCCAAATGGGTCGGAAAATCCGTGATGGCCAACCGTATGCATAGACAGCGTCTTGGCGGACGTCCACGAACAATTTTGGCATTTTGGCGTCGAATCGATCACCCAAAAAATGGTGTGTAATAGCACCACGAAAATCCAAGAAATGGCGTATGCTCGCCAGGGCTCGTTTGACCTTCCAAATGGGTCGGAAAATCCGTGATGGCCAACCGTATGCATAGACAGCGTCTTGGCGGACGTCCACGAACAATTTTGGCATTTTGGCGTCGGAATCCGATCACCCAAAAAATGGTGTGTAATAGCACCACGAAAATCCAAGAAATGGCGTATGCTCGCCAGGGCTCGTTTGACCTTCCAAATGGGTCGGAAAATCCGTGATGGCCAACCGTATGCATAGACAGCGTCTTGGCGGGCGTCCACGAACAATTTTGGCATTTTGGCGTCGGAATCCCGATCACCCAAAAAATGGTGTGTAATAGCACCACGAAAATCCAAGAAATGGCGTATGCTCGCCGAGGCTCGTTTGACCTTCAAATGGGTCGGAAAATCCGTGATGGCCAACCGTATGCATAGACAGCGTCTTGGCGGGCGTCCACGAACAATTTTGGCATTTTGGCGTCGGAATCGATCACCCAAAAAATGGTGTGTAATAGCACCACGAAAATCCAAGAAATGGCGTATGCTCGCCAGGGCTCGTTTGACCTTCCAAATGGGTCGGAAAATCCGTGATGGCCAACCGTATGCATAGACAGCGTCTTGGCGGACGTCCACGAACAATTTTGGCATTTTGGCGTCGAATCGATCACCCAAAAAATGGTGTGTAATAGCACCACGAAAATCAAGAAATGGCGTATGCTGCGCCAGGGCTCGTTTGACCTTCCAAATGGGTCGGAAAATCCGTGATGGCCAACCGTATGCATAGACAGCGTCTTGGCGGGCGTCCACGAACAATTTTGGCATTTTGGCGTCGGAATCGATCACCCAAAAAATGGTGTGTAATAGCACCACGAAAATCCAAGAAATGGCGTATGCTCGCCAGGGCTCGTTTGACCTTCAAATGGGTCGGAAAATCCGTGATGGCCAACCGTATGCATAGACAGCGTCTTGGCGGGCGTCCACGAACAATTTTGGCATTTTGGCGTCGGAATCCGATCACCCAAAAAATGGTGTGTAATAGCACCACGAAAATCCAAGAAATGGCGTATGCTCGCCAGGGCTCGTTTGACCTTCCAAATGGGTCGGAAAATCCGTGATGGCCAACCGTATGCATAGACAGCGTCTTGGCGGGCGTCCACGAACAATTTTGGCATTTTTGGCGTCGGAATCGATCACCCAAAAAATGGTGTGTAATAGCACCACGAAAATCCAAGAAATGGCGTATGCTCGCCAGGGCTCGTTTGACCTTCAAATGGGTCGGAAAATCCGTGATGGCCAACCGTATGCATAGACAGCGTCTTGGCGGGCGTCCACGAACAATTTTGGCATTTTGGCGTCGGAATCGATCACCCAAAAAATGGTGTGTAATAGCACCACGAAAATCCAAGAAATGGCGTATGCTCGCCAGGGCTCGTTTGACCTTCAAATGGGTCGGAAAATCCGTGATGGCCAACCGTATGCATAGACAGCGTCTTGGCGGGCGTCCACGAACAATTTTGGCATTTTGGCGTCGGAATCGATCACCCAAAAAATGGTGTGTAATAGCACCACGAAAATCAAGAAATGGCGTATGCTCGCCAGGGCTCGTTTGACCTTCCAAATGGGTCGGAAAATCCGTGATGGCCAACCGTATGCATAGACAGCGTCTTGGCGGACGTCCACGAACAATTTTGGCATTTTGGCGTCGGAATCGATCACCCAAAAAATGGTGTGTAATAGCACCACGAAAATCCAAGAAATGGCGTATGCTCGCCAGGGCTCGTTTGACCTTCAAATGGGTCGGAAAATCCGTGATGGCCAACCGTATGCATAGACAGCGTCTTGGCGGACGTCCACGAACAATTTTGGCATTTTTGGCGTCGGAATCGATCACCCAAAAAATGGTGTGTAATAGCACCACGAAAATCAAGAAATGGCGTATGCTGCGCCAGGGCTCGTTTGACCTTCCAAATGGGTCGGAAAATCCGTGATGGCCAACCGTATGCATAGACAGCGTCTTGGCGGACGTCCACGAACAATTTTGGCATTTTGGCGTCGGAATCGATCACCCAAAAAATGGTGTGTAATAGCACCACGAAAATCCAAGAAATGGCGTATGCTCGCCAGGGCTCGTTTGACCTTCCAAATGGGTCGGAAAATCCGTGATGGCCAACCGTATGCATAGACAGCGTCTTGGCGGACGATCCACGAACAATTTTGGCATTTTGGCGTCGGAATCCGATCACCCAAAAAATGGTGTGTAATAGCACCACGAAAATCCAAGAAATGGCGTATGCTCGCCAGGGCTCGTTTGACCTTCAAATGGGTCGGAAAATCCGTGATGGCCAACCGTATGCATAGACAGCGTCTTGGCGGGCGTCCACGAACAATTTTGGCATTTTGGCGTCGGAATCGATCACCCAAAAAATGGTGTGTAATAGCACCACGAAAATCCAAGAAATGGCGTATGCTCGCCAGGGCTCGTTTGACCTTCCAAATGGGTCGGAAAATCCGTGATGGCCAACGTATGCATAGACAGCGTCTTGTGGGCGTCCACGAACAATTTTGGCATTTTGGCGTCGGAATCCGATCACCCAAAAAATGGTGTGTAATAGCACCACGAAAATCAAGAAATGGCGTATGCTGCGCCAGGGCTCGTTTGACCTTCCAAATGGGTCGGAAAATCCGTGATGGCCAACCGTATGCATAGACAGCGTCTTGTGGGCGTCCACGAACAATTTTGGCATTTTGGCGTCGGAATCCGATCACCCAAAAAATGGTGTGTAATAGCACCACGAAAATCCAGAAATGGCGTATGCTCGCCAGGGCTCGTTTGACCTTCCAAATGGGTCGGAAAATCCGTGATGGCCAACCGTATGCATAGACAGCGTCTTGGCGGGCGTCCACGAACAATTTTGGCATTTTGGCGTCGGAATCCGATCACCCAAAAAATGGTGTGTAATAGCACCACGAAAATCAAGAAATGGCGTATGCTCGCCGGGGCTCGTTTGACCTTCAAATGGGTCGGAAAATCCGTGATGGCCAACCGTATGCATAGACAGCGTCTTGGCGGGCGTCCACGAACAATTTTGGCATTTTGGCGTCGGAATCCGATCACCCAAAAAATGGTGTGTAATAGCACCACGAAAATCCAAGAAATGGCGTATGCTCGCCAGGGCTCGTTTGACCTTCCAAATGGGTCGGAAAATCCGTGATGGCCAACCGTATGCATAGACAGCGTCTTGGCGGGCGTCCACGAACAATTTTGGCATTTTGGCGTCGGAATCGATCACCCAAAAAATGGTGTGTAATAGCACCACGAAAATCCAAGAAATGGCGTATGCTCGCCAGGGCTCGTTTGACCTTCCAAATGGGTCGGAAAATCCGTGATGGCCAACCGTATGCATAGACAGCGTCTTGGCGGACGTCCACGAACAATTTTGGCATTTTGGCGTCGGAATCGATCACCCAAAAAATGGTGTGTAATAGCACCACGAAAATCCAAGAAATGGCGTATGCTCGCCAGGGCTCGTTTGACCTTCCAAATGGGTCGGAAAATCCGTGATGGCCAACCGTATGCATAGACAGCGTCTTGGCGGGCGATCCACGAACAATTTTGGCATTTTGGCGTCGAATCGATCACCCAAAAAATGGTGTGTAATAGCACCACGAAAATCAAGAAATGGCGTATGCTCGCCAGGGCTCGTTTGACCTTCAAATGGGTCGGAAAATCCGTGATGGCCAACCGTATGCATAGACAGCGTCTTGGCGGACGTCCACGAACAATTTTGGCATTTTGGCGTCGGAATCCGATCACCCAAAAAATGGTGTGTAATAGCACCACGAAAATCAAGAAATGGCGTATGCTCGCCAGGGCTCGTTTGACCTTCAAATGGGTCGGAAAATCCGTGATGGCCAACCGTATGCATAGACAGCGTCTTGGCGGGCGTCCACGAACAATTTTGGCATTTTGGCGTCGGAATCCGATCACCCAAAAAATGGTGTGTAATAGCACCACGAAAATCCAAGAAATGGCGTATGCTCGCCAGGGCTCGTTTGACCTTCCAAATGGGTCGGAAAATCCGTGATGGCCAACCGTATGCATAGACAGCGTCTTGGCGGGCGTCCACGAACAATTTTGGCATTTTGGCGTCGGAATCGATCACCCAAAAAATGGTGTGTAATAGCACCACGAAAATCCAAGAAATGGCGTATGCTCGCCAGGGCTCGTTTGACCTTCCAAATGGGTCGGAAAATCCGTGATGGCCAACCGTATGCATAGACAGCGTCTTGGCGGACGTCCACGAACAATTTTGGCATTTTGGCGTCGGAATCGATCACCCAAAAAATGGTGTGTAATAGCACCACGAAAATCCAAGAAATGGCGTATGCTCGCCAGGGCTCGTTTGACCTTCCAAATGGGTCGGAAAATCCGTGATGGCCAACCGTATGCATAGACAGCGTCTTGGCGGGCGTCCACGAACAATTTTGGCATTTTGGCGTCGGAATCCGATCACCCAAAAAATGGTGTGTAATAGCACCACGAAAATCAAGAAATGGCGTATGCTCGCCAGGGCTCGTTTGACCTTCCAAATGGGTCGGAAAATCCGTGATGGCCAACCGTATGCATAGACAGCGTCTTGGCGGGCGTCCACGAACAATTTTGGCATTTTGGCGTCGGAATCGATCACCCAAAAAATGGTGTGTAATAGCACCACGAAAATCAAGAAATGGCGTATGCTCGCCAGGCTCGTTTGACCTTCAAATGGGTCGGAAAATCCGTGATGGCCAACCGTATGCATAGACAGCGTCTTGGCGGGCGTCCACGAACAATTTTGGCATTTTGGCGTCGGAATCCGATCACCCAAAAAATGGTGTGTAATAGCACCACGAAAATCCAAGAAATGGCGTATGCTCGCCAGGGCTCGTTTGACCTTCCAAATGGGTCGGAAAATCCGTGATGGCCAACCGTATGCATAGACAGCGTCTTGGCGGACGTCCACGAACAATTTTGGCATTTTGGCGTCGGAATCCGATCACCCAAAAAATGGTGTGTAATAGCACCACGAAAATCCAAGAAATGGCGTATGCTCGCCAGGGCTCGTTTGACCTTCCAAATGGGTCGGAAAATCCGTGATGGCCAACCGTATGCATAGACAGCGTCTTGTGGGCGTCCACGAACAATTTTGGCATTTTGGCGTCGGAATCCGATCACCCAAAAAATGGTGTGTAATAGCACCACGAAAATCCAAGAAATGGCGTATGCTCGCCAGGGCTCGTTTGACCTTCCAAATGGGTCGGAAAATCCGTGATGGCCAACCGTATGCATAGACAGCGTCTTGGCGGGCGTCCACGAACAATTTTGGCATTTTGGCGTCGGAATCGATCACCCAAAAAATGGTGTGTAATAGCACCACGAAAATCAAGAAATGGCGTATGCTCGCCAGGGCTCGTTTGACCTTCCAAATGGGTCGGAAAATCCGTGATGGCCAACCGTATGCATAGACAGCGTCTTGGCGGGCGTCCACGAACAATTTTGGCATTTTGGCGTCGGAATCGATCACCCAAAAAATGGTGTGTAATAGCACCACGAAAATCAAGAAATGGCGTATGCTCGCCAGGGCTCGTTTGACCTTCCAAATGGGTCGGAAAATCCGTGATGGCCAACCGTATGCATAGACAGCGTCTTGGCGGGCGTCCACGAACAATTTTGGCATTTTGGCGTCGGAATCGATCACCCAAAAAATGGTGTGTAATAGCACCACGAAAATCCAAGAAATGGCGTATGCTCGCCAGGGCTCGTTTGACCTTCCAAATGGGTCGGAAAATCCGTGATGGCCAACCGTATGCATAGACAGCGTCTTGGCGGACGATCCACGAACAATTTTGGCATTTTGGCGTCGGAATCGATCACCCAAAAAATGGTGTGTAATAGCACCACGAAAATCCAAGAAATGGCGTATGCTGCGCCAGGGCTCGTTTGACCTTCCAAATGGGTCGGAAAATCCGTGATGGCCAACCGTATGCATAGACAGCGTCTTGGCGGGCGTCCACGAACAATTTTGGCATTTTGGCGTCGGAATCCGATCACCCAAAAAATGGTGTGTAATAGCACCACGAAAATCCAAGAAATGGCGTATGCTCGCCAGGGCTCGTTTGACCTTCCAAATGGGTCGGAAAATCCGTGATGGCCAACCGTATGCATAGACAGCGTCTTGTGGGCGTCCACGAACAATTTTGGCATTTTGGCGTCGGAATCGATCACCCAAAAAATGGTGTGTAATAGCACCACGAAAATCCAAGAAATGGCGTATGCTCGCCAGGGCTCGTTTGACCTTCAAATGGGTCGGAAAATCCGTGATGGCCAACCGTATGCATAGACAGCGTCTTGGCGGGCGTCCACGAACAATTTTGGCATTTTGGCGTCGGAATCGATCACCCAAAAAATGGTGTGTAATAGCACCACGAAAATCAAGAAATGGCGTATGCTCGCCAGGGCTCGTTTGACCTTCCAAATGGGTCGGAAAATCCGTGATGGCCAACGTATGCATAGACAGCGTCTTGGCGGGCGTCCACGAACAATTTTGGCATTTTGGCGTCGGAATCGATCACCCAAAAAATGGTGTGTAATAGCACCACGAAAATCCAAGAAATGGCGTATGCTCGCCAGGGCTCGTTTGACCTTCAAATGGGTCGGAAAATCCGTGATGGCCAACCGTATGCATAGACAGCGTCTTGGCGGGCGTCCACGAACAATTTTGGCATTTTGGCGTCGGAATCCCGATCACCCAAAAAATGGTGTGTAATAGCACCACGAAAATCCAAGAAATGGCGTATGCTCGCCAGGGCTCGTTTGACCTTCAAATGGGTCGGAAAATCCGTGATGGCCAACCGTATGCATAGACAGCGTCTTGGCGGGCGTCCACGAACAATTTTGGCATTTTTGGCGTCGGAATCCGATCACCCAAAAAATGGTGTGTAATAGCACCACGAAAATCCAAGAAATGGCGTATGCTCGCCAGGGCTCGTTTGACCTTCCAAATGGGTCGGAAAATCCGTGATGGCCAACCGTATGCATAGACAGCGTCTTGACGGGCGTCCACGAACAATTTTGGCATTTTGGCGTCGGAATCGATCACCCAAAAAATGGTGTGTAATAGCACCACGAAAATCCAAGAAATGGCGTATGCTCGCCAGGGCTCGTTTGACCTTCCAAATGGGTCGGAAAATCCGTGATGGCCAACCGTATGCATAGACAGCGTCTTGGCGGGCGTCCACGAACAATTTTGGCATTTTGGCGTCGGAATCGATCACCCAAAAAATGGTGTGTAATAGCACCACGAAAATCCAAGAAATGGCGTATGCTCGCCAGGGCTCGTTTGACCTTCAAATGGGTCGGAAAATCCGTGATGGCCAACCGTATGCATAGACAGCGTCTTGGCGGGCGTCCACGAACAATTTTGGCATTTTGGCGTCGGAATCCCGATCACCCAAAAAATGGTGTGTAATAGCACCACGAAAATCAAGAAATGGCGTATGCTCGCCAGGGCTCGTTTGACCTTCCAAATGGGTCGGAAAATCCGTGATGGCCAACCGTATGCATAGACAGCGTCTTGGCGGACGTCCACGAACAATTTTGGCATTTTGGCGTCGGAATCCGATCACCCAAAAAATGGTGTGTAATAGCACCACGAAAATCCAAGAAATGGCGTATGCTCGCCAGGGCTCGTTTGACCTTCCAAATGGGTCGGAAAATCCGTGATGGCCAACCGTATGCATAGACAGCGTCTTGGCGGACGTCCACGAACAATTTTGGCATTTTGGCGTCGGAATCCCGATCACCCAAAAAATGGTGTGTAATAGCACCACGAAAATCAAGAAATGGCGTATGCTGCGCCAGGGCTCGTTTGACCTTCCAAATGGGTCGGAAAATCCGTGATGGCCAACCGTATGCATAGACAGCGTCTTGGCGGGCGTCCACGAACAATTTTGGCATTTTGGCGTCGGAATCGATCACCCAAAAAATGGTGTGTAATAGCACCACGAAAATCCAAGAAATGGCGTATGCTCGCCAGGGCTCGTTTGACCTTCCAAATGGGTCGGAAAATCCGTGATGGCCAACCGTATGCATAGACAGCGTCTTGTGGGACGTCCACGAACAATTTTGGCATTTTGGCGTCGGAATCGATCACCCAAAAAATGGTGTGTAATAGCACCACGAAAATCAAGAAATGGCGTATGCTCGCCAGGGCTCGTTTGACCTTCCAAATGGGTCGGAAAATCCGTGATGGCCAACCGTATGCATAGACAGCGTCTTGGCGGGCGTCCACGAACAATTTTGGCATTTTGGCGTCGAATCCCGATCACCCAAAAAATGGTGTGTAATAGCACCACGAAAATCAAGAAATGGCGTATGCTCGCCAGGGCTCGTTTGACCTTCAAATGGGTCGGAAAATCCGTGATGGCCAACCGTATGCATAGACAGCGTCTTGGCGGGCGTCCACGAACAATTTTGGCATTTTGGCGTCGGAATCGATCACCCAAAAAATGGTGTGTAATAGCACCACGAAAATCAAGAAATGGCGTATGCTCGCCAGGGCTCGTTTGACCTTCCAAATGGGTCGGAAAATCCGTGATGGCCAACCGTATGCATAGACAGCGTCTTGGCGGGCGTCCACGAACAATTTTGGCATTTTGGCGTCGGAATCGATCACCCAAAAAATGGTGTGTAATAGCACCACGAAAATCCAAGAAATGGCGTATGCTCGCCAGGGCTCGTTTGACCTTCCAAATGGGTCGGAAAATCCGTGATGGCCAACCGTATGCATAGACAGCGTCTTGGCGGGCGTCCACGAACAATTTGGCATTTTGGCGTCGGAATCGATCACCCAAAAAATGGTGTGTAATAGCACCACGAAAATCCAAGAAATGGCGTATGCTCGCCAGGGCTCGTTTGACCTTCCAAATGGGTCGGAAAATCCGTGATGGCCAACCGTATGCATAGACAGCGTCTTGGCGGACGTCCACGAACAATTTTGGCATTTTGGCGTCGGAATCCCGATCACCCAAAAAATGGTGTGTAATAGCACCACGAAAATCAAGAAATGGCGTATGCTCGCCAGGGCTCGTTTGACCTTCCAAATGGGTCGGAAAATCCGTGATGGCCAACCGTATGCATAGACAGCGTCTTGGCGGACGTCCACGAACAATTTTGGCATTTTGGCGTCGGAATCGATCACCCAAAAAATGGTGTGTAATAGCACCACGAAAATCAAGAAATGGCGTATGCTCGCCAGGGCTCGTTGACCTTCAAATGGGTCGGAAAATCCGTGATGGCCAACCGTATGCATAGACAGCGTCTTGTGGGCGTCCACGAACAATTTTGGCATTTTGGCGTCGGAATCCCGATCACCCAAAAAATGGTGTGTAATAGCACACACGAAAATCCAAGAAATAGGCGTATGCTCGCCAGGGCTCGTTTGACCTTCCAAATGGGTCGGAAAATCCGTGATGGCCAACCGTATGCATAGACAGCGTCTTGGCGGGCGTCCACGAACAATTTTGGCATTTTTGGCGTCGGAATCGATCACCCAAAAAATGGTGTGTAATAGCACCACGAAAATCAAGAAATGGCGTATGCTGCGCCAGGGCTCGTTGACCTTCCAAATGGGTCGGAAAATCCGTGATGGCCAACGTATGCATAGACAGCGTCTTGTGGGACGTCCACGAACAATTTTGGCATTTTGGCGTCGGAATCGATCACCCAAAAAATGGTGTGTAATAGCACCACGAAAATCCAAGAAATGGCGTATGCTCGCCAGGGCTCGTTTGACCTTCCAAATGGGTCGGAAAATCCGTGATGGCCAACCGTATGCATAGACAGCGTCTTGGCGGACGATCCACGAACAATTTTGGCATTTTTGGCGTCGGAATCGATCACCCAAAAATGGTGTGTAATAGCACCACGAAAATCCAAGAAATGGCGTATGCTCGCCAGGGCTCGTTGACCTTCAAATGGGTCGGAAAATCCGTGATGGCCAACGTATGCATAGACAGCGTCTTGGCGGACGTCCACGAACAATTTGGCATTTTTGGCGTCGGAATCGATCACCCAAAAAATGGTGTGTAATAGCACCACGAAAATCAAGAAATGGCGTATGCTCGCCAGGGCTCGTTTGACCTTCAAATGGGTCGGAAAATCCGTGATGGCCAACCGTATGCATAGACAGCGTCTTGGCGGGCGTCCACGAACAATTTTGGCATTTTGGCGTCGGAATCGATCACCCAAAAAATGGTGTGTAATAGCACCACGAAAATCCAAGAAATGGCGTATGCTCGCCAGGGCTCGTTTGACCTTCAAATGGGTCGGAAAATCCGTGATGGCCAACCGTATGCATAGACAGCGTCTTGGCGGGCGTCCACGAACAATTTTGGCATTTTGGCGTCGGAATCCCGATCACCCAAAAAATGGTGTGTAATAGCACCACGAAAATCAAGAAATGGCGTATGCTCGCCGGGGCTCGTTTGACCTTCCAAATGGGTCGGAAAATCCGTGATGGCCAACCGTATGCATAGACAGCGTCTTGACGGGCGTCCACGAACAATTTTGGCATTTTGGCGTCGGAATCGATCACCCAAAAAATGGTGTGTAATAGCACCACGAAAATCAAGAAATGAGGCGTATGCTCGCCAGGGCTCGTTTGACCTTCAAATGGGTCGGAAAATCCGTGATGGCCAACGTATGCATAGACAGCGTCTTGTGGGCGTCCACGAACAATTTTGGCATTTTTGGCGTCGGAATCCGATCACCCAAAAAATGGTGTGTAATAGCACCACGAAAATCCAAGAAATGGCGTATGCTCGCCAGGGCTCGTTTGACCTTCCAAATGGGTCGGAAAATCCGTGATGGCCAACGTATGCATAGACAGCGTCTTGGCGGGCGTCCACGAACAATTTTGGCATTTTTGGCGTCGGAATCCGATCACCCAAAAAATGGTGTGTAATAGCACCACGAAAATCCAAGAAATGAGGCGTATGCTCGCCAGGGCTCGTTTGACCTTCCAAATGGGTCGGAAAATCCGTGATGGCCAACCGTATGCATAGACAGCGTCTTGGCGGGCGTCCACGAACAATTTTGGCATTTTGGCGTGAATCGATCACCCAAAAAATGGTGTGTAATAGCACCACGAAAATCAAGAAATGGCGTATGCTCGCTTCAGGGCTCGTTTGACCTTCCAAATGGGTCGGAAAATCCGTGATGGCCAACCGTATGCATAGACAACGTCTTGACAGACGTCCACGAACAATTTTGGCATTTTTGACGTCGGAATCCCGATCACCCAAAAAATGGTGTGTAATAGCACACGAAAATCCAAGAAATGAGGCGTATGCTCGCTTCGAGGCTCGTTTGACCTTCCAAATGGGTCGGAAAATCCGTGATGGCCAACCGTATGCATAGACAACGTCTTGACGGACGTCCACGAACAATTTTGGCATTTTTGACGTCGGAATCCCGATCACCCAAAAAATGGTGTGTAATAGCACACGAAAATCCAAGAAATAAGGCGTATGCTCGCCCGGGGCACGTTTGACCTTCCAAATGGGTCGGAAAATCCGTGATGGCCAACGTATGCATAGACAGCGTCTTGACGGGCGATCCACGAACAATTTTGGCATTTTGGCGTCGGAATCCCGATCACCCAAAAAATGGTGTGTAATAGCACCACGAAAATCCAAGAAATGGCGTATGCTCGCCAGGGCTCGTTTGACCTTCAAATGGGTCGGAAAATCCGTGATGGCCAACCGTATGCATAGACAGCGTCTTGGCGGGCGTCCACGAACAATTTTGGCATTTTGGCGTCGGAATCCGATCACCCAAAAAATGGTGTGTAATAGCACCACGAAAATCCAAGAAATGGCGTATGCTGCCAGGGCTCGTTGACCTTCAAATGGGTCGGAAAATCCGTGATGGCCAACCGTATGCATAGACAGCGTCTTGGCGGACGTCCACGAACAATTTTGGCATTTTGGCGTCGGAATCCGATCACCCAAAAAATGGTGTGTAATAGCACCACGAAAATCCAAGAAATAGGCGTATGCTGCGCCAGGGGCTCGTTTGACCTTCCAAATGGGTCGGAAAATCCGTGATGGCCAACGTATGCATAGACAGCGTCTTGGCGGACGTCCACGAACAATTTTGGCATTTTTGGCGTCGGAATCCCGATCACCCAAAAAATGGTGTGTAATAGCACCACGAAAATCAAGAAATGGCGTATGCTCGCCAGGGCTCGTTTGACCTTCCAAATGGGTCGGAAAATCCGTGATGGCCAACCGTATGCATAGACAGCGTCTTGGCCAGGGCGTCCACGAACAATTTTGGCATTTTGGCGTCGGAATCGATCACCCAAAAAATGGTGTGTAATAGCACCACGAAAATCAAGAAATGGCGTATGCTCGCCAGGGCTCGTTTGACCTTCAAATGGGTCGGAAAATCCGTGATGGCCAACCGTATGCATAGACAGCGTCTTGACGGGCGATCCACGAACAAATTTGGCATTTTGGCGTCCGGAATCCCGATCACCCAAAAAATGGTGTGTAATAGCACCACGAAAATCAAGAAATAGGCGTATGCTCAGCCAGGGCTCGTTTGACCTTCAAATGGGTCGGAAAATCCGTGATGGCCAACCGTATGCATAGACAGCGTCTTGACGGACGTCCACGAACAAATTTGGCATTTTGGCGTCGGAATCGATCACCCAAAAAATGGTGTGTAATAGCACCACGAAAATCAGAAATAGGCGTATGCTCAGCCAGGGCTCGTTTGACCTTCCAAATGGGTCGGAAAATCCGTGATGGCCAACCGTATGCATAGACAGCGTCTTGGCGGACGTCCACGAACAAATTTGGCATTTTGGCGTCGGAATCCGATCACCCAAAAAATGGTGTGTAATAGCACCACGAAAATCCAAGAAATAGAGGCGTATGCTCGCCAGGGCTCGTTGACCTTCCAAATGGGTCGGAAAATCCGTGATGGCCAACCGTATGCATAGACAGCGTCTTGGCAGGGGCGATCCACGAACAAATTTGGCATTTTGGCGTCGGAATCCGATCACCCAAAAAATGGTGTGTAATAGCACCACGAAAATCCAAGAAATAGGCGTATGCTGCGCCAGGGCTCGTTTGACCTTCCAAATGGGTCCGGAGGAAAATGCAGTGATGGCCAACCGTATGCATAGACAGCGTCTTGTGGGCGATCCACGAACAAATTTGGCATTTTTGGCGTCGGAATCGATCACCCAAAAATGGTGTGTAATAGCACCACGAAAATCCAGAAATAGGCGTATGCTGCGCCAGGGCTCGTTTGACCTTCCAAATGGGTCGGAAAATCCGTGATGGCCAACCGTATGCATAGACAGCGTCTTGGCGGACGTCCACGAACAAATTTGGCATTTTTGGCGTCGAATCCGATCACCCAAAAAATGGTGTGTAATAGCACCACGAAAATCCAAGAAATGGCGTATGCTCGCCAGGGCTCGTTTGACCTTCAAATGGGTCGGAAAATCCGTGATGGCCAACGTATGCATAGACAACGTCTTGGCGGACGATCCACGAACAAATTTGGCATTTTGGCGTCGGAATCCGATCACCCAAAAAATGGTGTGTAATAGCACCACGAAAATCAAGAAATGGCGTATGCTGCGCCAGGGCTCGTTTGACCTTCCAAATGGGTCGGAAAATCCGTGATGGCCAACCGTATGCATAGACAGCGTCTTGGCGGACGTCCACGAACAAATTTGGCATTTTGGCGTGGAATCGATCACCCAAAAAATGGTGTGTAATAGCACCACGAAAATCCAAGAAATGGCGTATGCTGCAAGCCGGGGCTCGTTTGACCTTCCAAATGGGTCGGAAAATCCGTGATGGCCAACCGTATGCATAGACAGCGTCTTGGCGGGCGTCCACGAACAAATTTGGCATTTTTGGCGTCGGAATCGATCACCCAAAAAATGGTGTGTAATAGCACCACGAAAATCGAAAAATGAGGCGTATGCTCGCTTGAGGCTCGTTTGACCTTCCAAATGGAGTCGGAAAATCCGTGATAGCCAACCGTATGCATAGACAGCGTCTTGACGGACGTCCACGAACAAATTTGGCATTTTTGGCGTCCGGAATCCGATCACCCAAAAAATGGTGTGTAATAGCACCACGAAAATCAAGAAATGGCGATATGCTCGCCGAGGGCTCGTTTGACCTTCCAAATGGGTCGGAAAATCCGTGATGGCCAACCGTATGCATAGACAGCGTCTTGGCCGGACGATCCACGAACAAATTTGGCATTTTGGCGTCGGAATCGATCACCCAAAAAATGGTGTGTAATAGCACCACGAAAATCAAGAAATGGCGTATGCTACGCCAGGGCTCGTTTGACCTTCCAAATGGGTCGGAAAATCCGTGATTGGCCAACCGTATGCATAGACAGCGTCTTGACGGGCGTCCACGAACAAATTTGGCATTTTGGCGTCGGAATCGATCACCCAAAAAATGGTGTGTAATAGCACCACGAAAATCAAGAAATAGGCGTATGCTGCGCCAGGGCTCGTTTGACCTTCCAAATGGGTCGGAAAATCCGTGATGGCCAACGTATGCATAGACAGCGTCTTGGCGGGCGATCCACGAACAAATTTGGCATTTTTGGCGTCCGGAATCCGATCACCCAAAATGGTGTGTAATAGCACCACGAAAATCCAAGAAATGGCGTATGCTGCGCCAGGGCTCGTTTGACCTTCCAAATGGGTCGGAAAATCCGTGATGGCCAACCGTATGCATAGACAGCGTCTTGGCGGGCGTCCACGAACAAATTTGGCATTTTTGGCGTCGGAATCCGATCACCCAAAAAATGGTGTGTAATAGCACCACGAAAATCCAAGAAATAGAGGCGTATGCTCGCTTGAGAGCTCGTTTGACCTTCCAAATGGGTCGGAAAATCCGTGATGGCCAACGTATGCATAGACAGCGTCTTGACGGACGATCCACGAACAAATTTGGCATTTTGGCGTCGAATCCGATCACCCAAAAAATGGTGTGTAATAGCACCACGAAAATCGAAATGGCGTATGCTCGCCAGGGCTCGTTTGACCTTCAAATGGGTCGGAAAATCCGTGATGGCCAACCGTATGCATAGACAGCGTCTTGGCGGGCGATCCACGAACAAATTTGGCATTTTGGCGTCGGAATCGATCACCCAAAAAATGGTGTGTAATAGCACCACGAAAATCAAGAAATGGCGTATGCTAAAGCCCGGCTCGTTTGACCTTCAAATGGGTCGGAAAATCCGTGATGGCCAACCGTATGCATAGACAGCGTCTTGACGGACGATCCACGAACAAATTTGGCATTTTGGCGTCGGAATCCCGATCACCCAAAAAATGGTGTGTAATAGCACCACGAAAATCAAGAAATGGCGTATGCTCGCCAGGGCTCGTTTGACCTTCCAAATGGGTCGGAAAATCCGTGATGGCCAACGTATGCATAGACAAAGCGTCTTGGCGGGACGATCCACGAACAAATTTGGCATTTTGGCGTCGGAATCGATCACCCAAAAAATGGTGTGTAATAGCACCACGAAAATCCAAGAAATGAGGCGTATGCTCGCCAGGGCTCGTTTGACCTTCCAAATGGGTCGGAAAATCCGTGATGGCCAACCGTATGCATAGACAGCGTCTTGGCGGACGTCCACGAACAAATTTGGCATTTTGGCGTCGAATCGATCACCCAAAATGGTGTGTAATAGCACCACGAAAATCGAAATGGCGTATGCTCAAGCCGGGGCTCGTTTGACCTTCCAAATGGGTCGGAAAATCCGTGATGGCCAACCGTATGCATAGACAGCGTCTTGGCGGACGTCCACGAACAAATTTGGCATTTTGGCGTCGGAATCGATCACCCAAAAAATGGTGTGTAATAGCACCACGAAAATCGAAATGGCGTATGCTACGCCAGGGCTCGTTTGACCTTCCAAATGGGTCGGAAAATCCGTGATAGCCAACCGTATGCATAGACAGCGTCTTGGCGGCGTCCACGAACAAATTTGGCATTTTGGCGTCGAATCGATCACCCAAAAAATGGTGTGTAATAGCACCACGAAAATCAAGAAATAGGCGTATGCTCGCCAGGGCTCGTTTGACCTTCCAAATGGGTCGGAAAATCCGTGATGGCCAACCGTATGCATAGACAGCGTCTTGGCGGGCGTCCACGAACAAATTTGGCATTTTGGCGTCGGAATCCGATCACCCAAAAAATGGTGTGTAATAGCACCACGAAAATCCAAGAAATAGGCGTATGCTCGCCCGGGCTCGTTTGACCTTCCAAATGGGTCGGAAAATCCGTGATGGCCAACCGTATGCATAGACAGCGTCTTGGCGGACGTCCACGAACAAATTTGGCATTTTTGGCGTCGGAATCCGATCACCCAAAAAATGGTGTGTAATAGCACCACGAAAATCAAGAAATGGCGTATGCTCGCCAGAGGCTCGTTTGACCTTCCAAATGGGTCGGAAAATCCGTGATGGCCAACGTATGCATAGACAAGCGTCTTGGCGGACGTCCACGAACAAATTTGGCATTTTTGGCGTGAATCCCGATCACCCAAAAAATGGTGTGTAATAGCACCACGAAAATCCAAGAAATGGGCGTATGCTCGCCAGGGCTCGTTTGACCTTCCAAATGGGTCGGAAAATCCGTGATGGCCAACCGTATGCATAGACAGCGTCTTGGCGGGCGATCCACGAACAAATTTGGCATTTTTGGCGTCCGGAATCGATCACCCAAAAAATGGTGTGTAATAGCACCGAAAATCAAGAAATGGCGTATGCTCGCCAGGGCTCGTTGACCTTCCAAATGGTCGGAAAATCCGTGATGGCCAACCGTATGCATAGACAACGTCTTGACGGACGTCCACGAACAAATTTGGCATTTTGGCGTCGGAATCCGATCACCCAAAAAATGGTGTGTAATAGCACCACGAAAATCCAGAAATGGCGTATGCTCGCCAGGGCTCGTTTGACCTTCCAAATGGGTCGGAAAATCCGTGATGGCCAACCGTATGCATAGACAGCGTCTTGACGGGCGTCCACGAACAAATTTGGCATTTTGGCGTCGGAATCCCGATCACCCAAAAAATGGTGTGTAATAGCACCACGAAAATCCAAGAAATAGGCGTATGCTCGGCAGGGCTCGTTTGACCTTCAAATGGGTCGGAAAATCCGTGATGGCCAACGTATGCATAGACAGCGTCTTGGCGGACGTCCACGAACAAATTTGGCATTTTGGCGTCGGAATCGATCACCCAAAAAATGGTGTGTAATAGCACCACGAAAATCCAAGAAATGGCGTATGCTCGCTTGAGCTCGTTTGACCTTCAAATGGGTCGGAAAATCCGTGATGGCCAACGTATGCATAGACAGCGTCTTGGCGGGCGTCCACGAACAAATTTGGCATTTTGGCGTCGGAATCGATCACCCAAAAAATGGTGTGTAATAGCACCACGAAAATCAAGAAATGGCGTATGCTGCAACCCGGGGCTCGTTTGACCTTCCAAATGGGTCGGAAAATCCGTGATGGCCAACGTATGCATAGACAGCGTCTTGGCGGATGTCCACGAACAAATTTGGCATTTTGGCGTCGGAATCGATCACCCAAAAAATGGTGTGTAATAGCACCACGAAAATCAAGAAATGGCGTATGCTGCCAGGGCTCGTTTGACCTTCCAAATGGGTCGGAAAATCGTGATGGCCAACCGTATGCATAGACAGCGTCTTGGCGGACGTCCACGAACAAATTTGGCATTTTTGGCGTCGGAATCGATCACCCAAAAAATGGTGTGTAATAACACCACGAAAATCCAAGAAATAGGCGTATACTCGCTTGAGAGCTCGTTTGACCTTCCAAATGGGTCGGAAAATCCGTGATGGCCAACCGTATGCATAGACAGCGTCTTGGCGGACGATCCACGAACAAATTTGGCATTTTTGGCGTGGAATCTCGATCACCCAAAAAATGGTGTGTAATAGCACCACGAAAATCCAAGAAATGGCGTATGCTAAGCCAGAGCTCGTTTGACCTTCAAATGGGTCGGAAAATCCGTGATGGCCAACCGTATGCATAGACAGCGTCTTGTGGGGCGTCCACGAACAAATTTGGCATTTTTGGCGTCGGAATCGATCACCCAAAAAATGGTGTGTAATAGCACCACGAAAATCAAGAAATAGAAGGCGTATGCTCGCCCGGAGCTCGTTTGACCTTCCAAATGGGTCGGAAAATCCGTGATGGCCAACCGTATGCATAGACAGCTTCTTGCCGGATGTCCACGAAGAAGTGTGGCATTTTTGGCGTCGGAATCCCGATCGGCCAAAAAATGGTGTGTAATAGCACCACGAAAATCCAAGAAATGGCGTATGCTCGCCAGGGCTCGTTTGACCTTCCAAATGGGTCGGAAAATCCGTGATAGCCAACCGTATGCATAGACAGCGTCTTGTGGGCGATCCACGAACAAATTTGGCATTTTTGGCGTCGGAATCCCAATCACCCAAAAAATGGTGTGTAATAGCACCACGAAAATCAAAGAAATGGCGTATGCTAAACCAGGGCTCGTTTGACCTTCCAAATGGGTCGGAAAATCCGTGATGGCCAACCGTATGCATAGACAGCGTCTTGGCGGACGTCCGCGAACAAATTTGGCATTTTGGCGTCGGAATCGATCACCCAAAAAATGGTGTGTAATAGCACCACGAAAATCAAGAAATGGCGTATGCTCGCCAGGGCTCGTTTGACCTTCCAAATGGGTCGGAAAAATCCGTGATGGCCATTACCGTATGCATAGACAGCGTCTTGGCGGATCCACGAACAAATTTGGCATTTTTGGCGTGAATCGATCACCCAAAAAATGGTGTGTAATAGCACCACGAAAATCCAAGAAATGATAGGCGTATGCTCGCCAGGGCTCGTTTGACCTTCCAAATGGGTCGGAAAATCCGTGATGGCCAACCGTATGCATAAACAGCGTCTTGATGGACGTCCACGAACAAATTTGGCATTTTGGCGTGGAATCGATCACCCAAAAAATGGTGTGTAATAGCACCACGAAAATCAAGAAATGGCGTATGCTCGCCAGGGAGCTCGTTTGACCTTCCAAATGGGTCGGAAAATCCGTGATATTAGCCAACCGTATGCATGAACAGCGTCTTGGCGGACGTCCACGAACAAATTTGGCATTTTGGCGTCGAATCGATCACCCAAAAAATGGTGTGTAATAGCACCACGAAAATCCAGAAATGAAGGCGTATGCTTTCAAGCTTGGAGGCTCGTTTGACCTTCCAAATGGGTCGGAAAATCCGTGATGGCCAACGTATGCATAGACAGCGTCTTGGCGGACGTCCGCGAACAAATTTGGCATTTTGGCGTCGGAATCGATCACCCAAAAAATGGTGTGTAATAGCACCACGAAAATCAAGAAATATGAAGCGTATGCTCGCCAGGGCTCGTTTGACCTTCCAAATGGGTCGGAAAATCCGTGATAGCCAACCGTATGCATAGACAGCGTCTTGGCCAGGACGTCCCACGAACAAATTTGGCATTTTGGCGTCGGAATCGATCACCCAAAAAATGGTGTGTAATAGCACCACGAAAATCGAAATGGCGTATGCTCAGCCAGAGCTCGTTTGACCTTCCAAATGGGTCGGAAAATCCGTGATGGCCAACCGTATGCATAGACAGCGTCTTGGCGGGCGATCCACGAACAAATTTGGCATTTTTGGCGTCGAATCGATCACCCAAAAAATGGTGTGTAATAGCACCACGAAAATCCAAGAAATAGGCGTATGCTCGCCAGGGCTCGTTTGACCTTCCAAATGGGTCGGAAAATCCGTGATGGCCAACCGTATGCATAGACAACGTCTTGTGGGCGTCCACGAACAAATTTGGCATTTTTGGCGTCGGAATCCGATCACCCAAAAATGGTGTGTAATAGCACCACGAAAATCCAGAAATGGCGTATGCTCGCCGGGGCTCGTTTGACCTTCAAATGGGTCGGAAAATCCGTGATGGCCAACGTATGCATAGACAGCGTCTTGGCGGACGATCCACGAACAAATTTGGCATTTTGGCGTCGAATCGATCACCCAAAAAATGGTGTGTAATAGCACCACGAAAATCCAGAAATAGGCGTATGCTCAGCCAGGGCTCGTTTGACCTTCCAAATGGGTCGGAAAATCCGTGATGGCCAACCGTATGCATAGACAGCGTCTTGACGGGCGATCCACGAACAAATTTGGCATTTTGGCGTCGGAATCGATCACCCAAAAAATGGTGTGTAATAGCACCACGAAAATCAAGAAATGAGGCGTATGCTCGCCAGAGCTCGTTTGACCTTCCAAATGGGTCGGAAAATCGTGATGGCCAACGTATGCATAGACAAGCGTCTTGGCGGGCGTCCACGAACAAATTTGGCATTTTGGCGTCGGAATCGATCACCCAAAAAATGGTGTGTAATAGCACCACGAAAATCCAAGAAATGGCGTATGCTCGCCGGGGCTCGTTTGACCTTCCAAATGGGTCGGAAAATCCGTGATGGCCAACGTATGCATAGACAAGCGTCTTGGCGGGACGATCCACGAACAAATTTGGCATTTTGGCGTCGGAATCGATCACCCAAAAAATGGTGTGTAATAGCACCACGAAAATCCAAGAAATGGCGTATGCTCGCCAGGGCTCGTTTGACCTTCCAAATGGGTCGGAAAATCCGTGATGGCCAACCGTATGCATAGACAGCGTCTTGACGGACGTCCACGAACAAATTTGGCATTTTTGGCGTCCGGAATCCCGATCACCCAAAAAATGGTGTGTAATAGCACCACGAAAATCAAGAAATGGCGTATGCTCGGCCAGGGCTCGTTTGACCTTCCAAATGGGTCGGAAAATCCGTGATGGCCAACCGTATGCATAGACAGCGTCTTGGCGGACGATCCACGAACAAATTTGGCATTTTTGGCGTCGGAATCGATCACCCAAAAAATGGTGTGTAATAGCACCACGAAAATCCAAGAAATGGCGTATGCTCGCGAGGGCTCGTTTGACCTTCCAAATGGGTCGGAAAATCCGTGATAGCCAACCGTATGCATAGACAGCGTCTTGGCGGACGTCCACGAACAAATTTGGCATTTTTGGCGTCGGAATCGATCACCCAAAAAATGGTGTGTAATAGCACCACGAAAATCAAGAAATGGCGTATGCTGCGCCAGGGCTCGTTTGACCTTCCAAATGGGTCGGAAAATCCGTGATGGCCAACGTATGCATAGACAGCGTCTTGGCGGGCGTCCACGAACAAATTTGGCATTTTGGCGTCGGAATCCGATCACCCAAAAAATGGTGTGTAATAGCACCACGAAAATCCAAGAAATGGCGTATGCTCGCCAGGGCTCGTTTGACCTTCCAAATGGGTCGGAAAATCCGTGATGGCCAACGTATGCATAGACAGCGTCTTGTGGGACGATCCACGAACAAATTTGGCATTTTGGCGTCCGAATCGATCACCCAAAAAATGGTGTGTAATAGCACCACGAAAATCAAGAAATGGCGTATGCTCGCCAGGGCTCGTTTGACCTTCCAAATGGGTCGGAAAATCCGTGATGGCCAACCGTATGCATAGACAGCGTCTTGGCGGGCGATCCACGAACAAATTTGGCATTTTGGCGTCGGAATCCGATCACCCAAAAAATGGTGTGTAATAGCACCACGAAAATCCAAGAAATGGCGTATGCTCGCCAGGGCTCGTTTGACCTTCCAAATGGGTCGGAAAATCCGTGATGGCCAACCGTATGCATAGACAGCGTCTTGGCCGGACGTCCACGAACAAATTTGGCATTTTGGCGTCGGAATCGATCACCCAAAAAATGGTGTGTAATAGCACCACGAAAATCAAGAAATGGCGTATGCTCGCCAGGGCTCGTTTGACCTTCCAAATGGGTCGGAAAATCCGTGATGGCCAACCGTATGCATAGACAGCGTCTTGTGGGCGTCCACGAACAAATTTGGCATTTTGGCGCCAGAATCGATCACCCAAAAAATGGTGTGTAATAGCACCACGAAAATCAAGAAATGGCGTATGCTCAGCCAGGGCTCGTTTGACCTTCCAAATGGGTCGGAAAATCCGTGATGGCCAACCGTATGCATAGACAGCGTCTTGGCGGACGATCCACGAACAAATTTGGCATTTTGACGTCGGAATCGATCACCCAAAAAATGGTGTGTAATAGCACCACGAAAATCCAAGAAATGGCGTATGCTCGCCAGGGCTCGTTTGACCTTCAAATGGGTCGGAAAATCCGTGATGGCCAACCGTATGCATAGACAGCGTCTTGGCGGGCGATCCACGAACAAATTTGGCATTTTGACGCCGGAATCGATCACCCAAAAAATGGTGTGTAATAGCACCACGAAAATCCAAGAAATGGCGTATGCTGCGCCAGGGCTCGTTTGACCTTCCAAATGGGTCGGAAAATCCGTGATGGCCAACGTATGCATAGACAGCGTCTTGGCGGACGTCCACGAACAAATTTGGCATTTTGACGCCGGAATCCGATCACCCAAAAAATGGTGTGTAATAGCACCACGAAAATCCAAGAAATGGCGTATGCTGCGCCAGGGCTCGTTTGACCTTCCAAATGGGTCGGAAAATCCGTGATGGCCAACCGTATGCATAGACAGCGTCTTGTGGGCGATCCACGAACAAATTTGGCATTTTGGACGTCGGAATCCGATCACCCAAAAAATGGTGTGTAATAGCACCACGAAAATCCAAGAAATGGCGTATGCTGCGCCAGGGACTCGTTTGACCTTCAAATGGGTCGGAAAATCCGTGATGGCCAACCGTATGCATGAACAGCGTCTTGGCGGACGTCCACGAACAAATTTGGCATTTTTGGACGCCGGAATCTCGATCACCCAAAAAATGGTGTGTAATAGCACCACGAAAATCAAGAAATGGCGTATGCTCGCCAGGGCTCGTTTGACCTTCAAATGGAGTCGGAAAATCCGTGATGGCCAACGTATGCATAGACAGCGTCTTGGCGGACGTCCACGAACAAATTTGGCATTTTGGCGTCGGAATCCGATCACCCAAAAATG
>JAPXVU010000084.1:0-28570 GCA_027789145.1 Solanum arcanum
GGAAGTTCAAACGAGCCCTGGCGCAGCATACGCCTCTATTTCTTGGATTTTCGTGGTGCTATTACACACCATTTTTTGGGTGATCGGATTCCGACGCCAAAATGCCAAATTTGTTCGTGGACGTCCGCCAAGACGCTGTCTATGCATACGGTTGGCCATCACGGATTTTCCGACCCATTTGAAGGTCAAACGAGCCCTGGCGAGCATACGCCTCATTTCTTGGATTTTCGTGGTGCTATTACACACTATTTTTTGGATGATCGGGCTTCCGACGACAAAAATGCCAAATTCGTTCGTGGACGTCCGCCCAGACGCTGTCTATGCATACGGTTGGCCATCACGGATTTTTTGCCCCATTTGGCAGGTCAAACGAGCCCTGGCGAGCATACGCCATTTTCGATTTTCGTGGTGCTATTACACACCATTTTTTGGGTGATCGATTCACGCCAAAATGCCAAATTTGTTCGTGGACGTCCGCCAAGACGCTGTCTATGCATACGGTTGGCCATCACGGATTTTCCGACCCATTTGAAGGTCAAACGAGCCCGGCTGAGCATACGCGATTTCTTTGATTTTCGTGGTGCTATTACACACCATTTTTTGGGTGATCGATTCACGCCAAAAATGCCAAATTTGTTCGTGGATCGTCCGCCAAGACGCTGTCTATGCATACGGTTGGCCATCACGGATTTTTCCGACCCATTTGAAGGTCAAACGAGCCCTGGCGAGCATACGCCATTTCTTGATTTTCGTGGTGCTATTACACACCATTTTTTGGGTGATCGGATTCCGACGCCAAAATGCCAAATTTGTTCGTGGACGCCCGCCAAGACGCTGTCTATGCATACGTTGGCCATCACGGATTTTTCGACCCATTTGAAGGTCAAACGAGCCCTGGCGAGCATACGCCTATTTCGACGATTTTCGTGGTGCTATTACACACCATTTTTGGGTGATCGGATTCCGACGCCAAAATGCCAAATTTGTTCGTGGATCGTCCGCCAAGACGCTGTCTATGCATACGGTTGGCCATCACGGATTTTCCGACCCATTTGAAGGTCAAACGAGCCCTGGCGAGCATACGCCATTTCTTGATTTTCGTGGTGCTATTACACACCATTTTTTGGGTGATCGATTCCGACGCCAAAATGCCAAATTTGTTCGTGGATCGTCCGCCAAGACGCTGTCTATGCATACGGTTGGCCATCACGGATTTTCCGACCCATTTGGAAGGTCAAACGAGCCCTGGCGAGCATACGCCATTTCTTGATTTTCGTGGTGCTATTACACACCATTTTTTGGGTGATCGATTCCGACGCCAAAATGCCAAATTTGTTCGTGGATCGCCCGCCAAGACGCTGTCTATGCATACGGTTGGCCATCACGGATTTTCCGACCCATTTGAAGGTCAAACGAGCCCTGGCGAGCATACGCCTCTATTTCTTGATTTTCGTGGTGCTATTACACACCATTTTTTGGGTGATCGGATTCCGACGCCAAAATGCCAAATTTGTTCGTGGACGCCCGCCAAGACGCTGTCTATGCATACGTTGGCCATCACGGATTTTCCGACCCATTTGAAGGTCAAACGAGCCCTGGCTGAGCATACGCCTATTTCTTGATTTTCGTGGTGCTATTACACACCATTTTTTGGGTGATCGATTCGACGCCAAAATGCCAAATTTGTTCGTGGACGCCCGCCAAGACGCTGTCTATGCATACGGTTGGCCATCACGGATTTTTCGACCCATTTGGAAGGTCAAACGAGCCCTGGCTGAGCATACGCCATTTCGACGATTTTCGTGGTGCTATTACACACCATTTTTTGGGTGATCGATTCCGACGCCAAAAATGCCAAATTTGTTCGTGGACGTCCGCCAAGACGCTGTCTATGCATACGGTTGGCCATCACGGATTTTCCGACCCATTTGAAGGTCAAACGAGCCCCTGGCGAGCATACGCCATTTCTTGGATTTTCGTGGTGCTATTACACACCATTTTTTGGGTGATCGGATTCCGACGCCAAAAATGCCAAATTTGTTCGTGGATCGTCCCACAAGACGCTGTCTATGCATACGGTTGGCCATCACGGATTTTCCGACCCATTTGGAAGGTCAAACGAGCCCTGGCGAGCATACGCGCCATTTCTTGATTTTCGTGGTGCTATTACACACCATTTTTTGGGTGATCGATTCCGACGCCAAAAATGCCAAATTTGTTCGTGGACGTCCGCCAAGACGCTGTCTATGCATACGGTTGGCCATCACGGATTTTCCGACCCATTTGAAGGTCAAACGAGCCCTGGCGAGCATACGCTCTATTTCTTGATTTTCGTGCTATTACACACCATTTTTTGGGTGATCGATTCCGACGCCAAAAATGCCAAATTTGTTCGTGGATCGCCCACAAGACGCTGTCTATGCATACGTTGGCCATCACGGATTTTTCGACCCATTTGAAGGTCAAACGAGCCCTGGCGAGCATACGCCATTTCTGATTTTCGTGGTGCTATTACACACCATTTTTTGGGTGATCGGATTCCGACGCCAAAAATGCCAAATTTGTTCGTGGATCGTCCGCCAAGACGCTGTCTATGCATACGGTTGGCCATCACGGATTTTTCGACCCATTTGGAAGGTCAAACGAGCCCGGCGAGCATACGCCATTTCTTGATTTTCGTGTGCTATTACACACCATTTTTTGGGTGATCGGATTCCGACGCCAAAAATGCCAAATTTGTTCGTGGACGCCCGCCAAGACGCTGTCTATGCATACGTTGGCCATCACGGATTTTCCGACCCATTTGGAAGGTCAAACGAGCCCTGGCGAGCATACGCCTCATTTCTTGGATTTTCGTGGTGCTATTACACACCATTTTTTGGGTGATCGATTCCGACGCCAAAAATGCCAAATTTGTTCGTGGACGTCCACAAGACGCTGTCTATGCATACGGTTGGCCATCACGGATTTTTCGACCCATTTGAAGGTCAAACGAGCCCTGGCAGCATACGCCATTTCGACGATTTTCGTGGTGCTATTACACACCATTTTTTGGGTGATCGGATTCCGACGCCAAAAATGCCAAATTTGTTCGTGGATCGTCCGCCAAGACGCTGTCTATGCATACGGTTGGCCATCACGGATTTTCCGACCCATTTGAAGGTCAAACGAGCCCTGGCGAGCATACGCCATTTCTTGATTTTCGTGGTGCTATTACACACCATTTTTTGGGTGATCGATTCCGACGCCAAAATGCCAAATTTGTTCGTGGACGCCCGTCAAGACGCTGTCTATGCATACGGTTGGCCATCACGGATTTTCCGACCCATTTGAAGGTCAAACGAGCCCTGGCTTAGCATACGCCTCATTTCTTGGATTTTCGTGGTGCTATTACACACCATTTTTTGGGTGATCGATTCCGACGCCAAAATGCCAAATTTGTTCGTGGACGTCCGCCAAGACGCTGTCTATGCATACGGTTGGCCATCACGGATTTTCCGACCCATTTGGAAGGTCAAACGAGCCCTGGCGAGCATACGCCTCATTTCTGGATTTTCGTGGTGCTATTACACACCATTTTTTGGGTGATCGGATTCCGACGCCAAAATGCCAAATTTGTTCGTGGACGCCCGCCAAGACGCTGTCTATGCATACGGTTGGCCATCACGGATTTTTCGACCCATTTGAAGGTCAAACGAGCCCTGGCGAGCATACGCCATTTCGACGATTTTCGTGGTGCTATTACACACCATTTTTTGGGTGATCGATTCCGACGCCAAAAATGCCAAATTTGTTCGTGGACGTCCGCCAAGACGCTGTCTATGCATACGGTTGGCCATCACGGATTTTCCGACCCATTTGGAAGGTCAAACGAGCCCTGGCGAGCATACGCCGATTTCGACGATTTTCGTGGTGCTATTACACACCATTTTTTGGGTGATCGATTCCGACGCCAAAAATGCCAAATTTGTTCGTGGATCGTCCGTCAAGACGCTGTCTATGCATACGGTTGGCCATCACGGATTTTTCGACCCATTTGGAAGGTCAAACGAGCCCCTGGCGAGCATACGCCATTTCGATTTTCGTGGTGCTATTACACACCATTTTTTGGGTGATCGATTCCGACGCCAAAAATGCCAAATTTGTTCGTGGATCGCCCGCCAAGACGCTGTCTATGCATACGGTTGGCCATCACGGATTTTCCGACCCATTTGAAGGTCAAACGAGCCCTGGCGAGCATACGCCATTTCGACGATTTTCGTGGTGCTATTACACACCATTTTTTGGGTGATCGATTCCGACGCCAAAAATGCCAAATTTGTTCGTGGATCGTCCGCCAAGACGCTGTCTATGCATACGGTTGGCCATCACGGATTTTCCGACCCATTTGGAAGGTCAAACGAGCCCTGGCTGAGCATACGCCTATTTCTTGGATTTTCGTGGTGCTATTACACACCATTTTTTGGGTGATCGGATTCCGACGCCAAAATGCCAAATTTGTTCGTGGATCGTCCGCCAAGACGCTGTCTATGCATACGGTTGGCCATCACGGATTTTCCGACCCATTTGAAGGTCAAACGAGCCCTGGCGAGCATACGCCTATTTCTTGATTTTCGTGGTGCTATTACACACCATTTTTTGGGTGATCGATTCCGACGCCAAAAATGCCAAATTTGTTCGTGGACGTCCGCCAAGACGCTGTCTATGCATACGGTTGGCCATCACGGATTTTCCGACCCATTTGAAGGTCAAACGAGCCCTGGCGAGCATACGCCATTTCTTGATTTTCGTGGTGCTATTACACACCATTTTTTGGGTGATCGATTCCGACGCCAAAAATGCCAAATTTGTTCGTGGATCGCCCACAAGACGCTGTCTATGCATACGGTTGGCCATCACGGATTTTCCGACCCATTTGAAGGTCAAACGAGCCCTGGCGAGCATACGCCATTTCTTGATTTTCGTGGTGCTATTACACACCATTTTTTGGGTGATCGATTCCGACGCCAAAATGCCAAATTTGTTCGTGGACGTCCGCCAAGACGCTGTCTATGCATACGTTGGCCATCACGGATTTTCCGACCCATTTGAAGGTCAAACGAGCCCTGGCGAGCATACGCCATTTCTTGATTTTCGTGGTGCTATTACACACCATTTTTTGGGTGATCGATTCCGACGCCAAAAATGCCAAATTTGTTCGTGGATCGCCCGCCAAGACGCTGTCTATGCATACGGTTGGCCATCACGGATTTTCCGACCCATTTGGAAGGTCAAACGAGCCCTGGCGAGCATACGCCTCATTTCGACGATTTTCGTGGTGCTATTACACACCATTTTTTGGGTGATCGGGATTCGACGCCAAAATGCCAAATTTGTTCGTGGACGCCCGCCAAGACGCTGTCTATGCATACGGTTGGCCATCACGGATTTTCCGACCCATTTGGAAGGTCAAACGAGCCCTGGCTGAGCATACGCCATTTCGATTTTCGTGTGCTATTACACACCATTTTTTGGGTGATCGATTCCGACGCCAAAATGCCAAATTTGTTCGTGGACGCCCGCCAAGACGCTGTCTATGCATACGGTTGGCCATCACGGATTTTCCGACCCATTTGAAGGTCAAACGAGCCCTGGCGAGCATACGCCATTTCGACGATTTTCGTGGTGCTATTACACACCATTTTTTGGGTGATCGATTCCGACGCCAAAATGCCAAATTTGTTCGTGGACGTCCGCCAAGACGCTGTCTATGCATACGGTTGGCCATCACGGATTTTCCGACCCATTTGAAGGTCAAACGAGCCCTGGCGAGCATACGCCATTTCGATTTTCGTGGTGCTATTACACACCATTTTTTGGGTGATCGATTCGACGCCAAAAATGCCAAATTTGTTCGTGGATCGTCCGCCAAGACGCTGTCTATGCATACGTTGGCCATCACGGATTTTCCGACCCATTTGGAAGGTCAAACGAGCCCTGGCGAGCATACGCCATTTCTGGATTTTCGTGGTGCTATTACACACCATTTTTTGGGTGATCGGATTCACGCCAAAATGCCAAATTTGTTCGTGGACGTCCGCCAAGACGCTGTCTATGCATACGGTTGGCCATCACGGATTTTCCGACCCATTTGGAAGGTCAAACGAGCCCTGGCGAGCATACGCCTATTTCTTGATTTTCGTGGTGCTATTACACACCATTTTTTGGGTGATCGATTCCGACGCCAAAATGCCAAATTTGTTCGTGGATCGCCCACAAGACGCTGTCTATGCATACGGTTGGCCATCACGGATTTTTCGACCCATTTGAAGGTCAAACGAGCCCCTGGCGAGCATACGCCTATTTCGACGATTTTCGTGGTGCTATTACACACCATTTTTTGGGTGATCGATTCCGGACGCCAAAATGCCAAATTTGTTCGTGGACGTCCGCCAAGACGCTGTCTATGCATACGGTTGGCCATCACGGATTTTCCGACCCATTTGAAGGTCAAACGAGCCCTGGCGAGCATACGCCATTTCTTGATTTTCGTGGTGCTATTACACACCATTTTTTGGGTGATCGGATTCACGCCAAAATGCCAAATTTGTTCGTGGACGTCCACAAGACGCTGTCTATGCATACGGTTGGCCATCACGGATTTTCCGACCCATTTGAAGGTCAAACGAGCCCTGGCGCAGCATACGCCATTTCGACGATTTTCGTGGTGCTATTACACACCATTTTTTGGGTGATCGATTCCGACGCCAAAATGCCAAATTTGTTCGTGGATCGCCCGCCAAGACGCTGTCTATGCATACGGTTGGCCATCACGGATTTTCCGACCCATTTGGAAGGTCAAACGAGCCCTGGCGAGCATACGCCTATTTCTTTGGATTTTCGTGGTGCTATTACACACCATTTTTTGGGTGATCGATTCACGCCAAAATGCCAAATTTGTTCGTGGACGTCCGCCAAGACGCTGTCTATGCATACGGTTGGCCATCACGGATTTTTCGACCCATTTGGAAGGTCAAACGAGCCCTGGCTGAGCATACGCCATTTCGACGATTTTCGTGGTGCTATTACACACCATTTTTTGGGTGATCGATTCGACGCCAAAATGCCAAATTTGTTCGTGGATCGTCCGCCAAGACGCTGTCTATGCATACGGTTGGCCATCACGGATTTTTCCGACCCATTTGGAAGGTCAAACGAGCCCTGGCGAGCATACGCCATTTCGACGATTTTCGTGGTGCTATTACACACCATTTTTTGGGTGATCGGGATTCACGCCAAAATGCCAAATTTGTTCGTGGATCGTCCGCCAAGACGCTGTCTATGCATACGGTTGGCCATCACGGATTTTCCGACCCATTTGGAAGGTCAAACGAGCCCTGGCGAGCATACGCCTATTTCGACGATTTTCGTGGTGCTATTACACACCATTTTTTGGGTGATCGATTCCGACGCCAAAATGCCAAATTTGTTCGTGGATCGTCCGTCAAGACGCTGTCTATGCATACGGTTGGCCATCACGGATTTTCCGACCCATTTGAAGGTCAAACGAGCCCTGGCGAGCATACGCCTCATTTCTTGATTTTCGTGGTGCTATTACACACCATTTTTTGGGTGATCGATTCCGACGCCAAAATGCCAAATTTGTTCGTGGACGTCCACAAGACGCTGTCTATGCATACGGTTGGCCATCACGGATTTTCCGACCCATTTGAAGGTCAAACGAGCCCTGGCGAGCATACGCCATTTCGACGATTTTCGTGGTGCTATTACACACCATTTTTTGGGTGATCGGGATTCGACGCCAAAATGCCAAATTTGTTCGTGGACGTCCGCCAAGACGCTGTCTATGCATACGGTTGGCCATCACGGATTTTCCGACCCATTTGGAAGGTCAAACGAGCCCTGGCGAGCATACGCCTCTATTTCTGATTTTCGTGGTGCTATTACACACCATTTTTTGGGTGATCGATTCCGACGCCAAAATGCCAAATTTGTTCGTGGATCGCCCGCCAAGACGCTGTCTATGCATACGGTTGGCCATCACGGATTTTCCGACCCATTTGAAGGTCAAACGAGCCCTGGCGAGCATACGCCTCATTTCGACGATTTTCGTGGTGCTATTACACACCATTTTGGGTGATCGATTCCGACGCCAAAATGCCAAATTTGTTCGTGGATCGTCCGCCAAGACGCTGTCTATGCATACGGTTGGCCATCACGGATTTTTCGACCCATTTGGAAGGTCAAACGAGCCCTGGCGCAGCATACGCCTATTTCTGGATTTTCGTGGTGCTATTACACACCATTTTTTGGGTGATCGATTCCGGACGCCAAAATGCCAAATTTGTTCGTGGACGCCCGCCAAGACGCTGTCTATGCATACGGTTGGCCATCACGGATTTTTCGACCCATTTGAAGGTCAAACGAGCCCTGGCGAGCATACGCCATTTCGACGATTTTCGTGGTGCTATTACACACCATTTTTTGGGTGATCGATTCCGACGCCAAAATGCCAAATTTGTTCGTGGACGTCCGCCAAGACGCTGTCTATGCATACGGTTGGCCATCACGGATTTTCCGACCCATTTGAAGGTCAAACGAGCCCTGGCGAGCATACGCCATTTCGACGATTTTCGTGGTGCTATTACACACCATTTTTTGGGTGATCGGATTCCGACGCCAAAAATGCCAAATTTGTTCGTGGATCGCCCGCCAAGACGCTGTCTATGCATACGGTTGGCCATCACGGATTTTTCCGACCCATTTGAAGGTCAAACGAGCCCTGGCGAGCATACGCCTATTTCGACGATTTTCGTGGTGCTATTACACACCATTTTTTGGGTGATCGATTCCGACGCCAAAATGCCAAATTTGTTCGTGGACGTCCGCCAAGACGCTGTCTATGCATACGTTGGCCATCACGGATTTTCCGACCCATTTGAAGGTCAAACGAGCCCTGGCGCAGCATACGCCATTTCGACGATTTTCGTGTGCTATTACACACCATTTTTTGGGTGATCGGATTCCGACGCCAAAATGCCAAATTTGTTCGTGGACGTCCGCCAAGACGCTGTCTATGCATACGGTTGGCCATCACGGATTTTTCGACCCATTTGGAAGGTCAAACGAGCCCTGGCGAGCATACGCCATTTCTTGATTTTCGTGCTATTACACACCATTTTTTGGGTGATCGATTCCGACGCCAAAAATGCCAAATTTGTTCGTGGACGTCCGCCAAGACGCTGTCTATGCATACGGTTGGCCATCACGGATTTTCCGACCCATTTGAAGGTCAAACGAGCCCTGGCGAGCATACGCCATTTCGACGATTTTCGTGGTGCTATTACACACCATTTTTTGGGTGATCGATTCCGACGTCAAAAATGCCAAATTTGTTCGGGGACGCCCGTCAAGACGCTGTCTATGCATACGGTTGGCCAGCACGGATTTTTCCCCCCACTTGGAAGGTCAAACGAGCCCTGGCTGAGCATACGCCATTTCGACGATTTTCGTGGTGCTATTACACACCATTTTTTGGGTGATCGATTCCGACGCCAAAAATGCCAAATTTGTTCGTGGACGTCCGCCAAGACGCTGTCTATGCATACGGGTTGGCCATCACGGATTTTCCGACCCATTTGGAAGGTCAAACGAGCCCTGGCGAGCATACGCCATTTCGACGATTTTCGTGGTGCTATTACACACCATTTTTTGGGTGATCGGGATTCCGACGCCAAAATGCCAAATTTGTTCGTGGACGCCCGTCAAGACGCTGTCTATGCATACGGTTGGCCATCACGGATTTTTCGACCCATTTGGAAGGTCAAACGAGCCCTGGCGAGCATACGCCTCATTTCTTGATTTTCGTGGTGCTATTACACACCATTTTTTGGGTGATCGGATTCCGACGCCAAAATGCCAAATTTGTTCGTGGATCGTCCGCCAAGACGCTGTCTATGCATACGGTTGGCCATCACGTGATTTTCCGACCCATTTGAAGGTCAAACGAGCCCTGGCGCAGCATACGCCATTTCGACGATTTTCGTGGTGCTATTACACACCATTTTTTGGGTGATCGATTCCGACGCCAAAAATGCCAAATTTGTTCGTGGACGCCCGCCAAGACGCTGTCTATGCATACGGTTGGCCATCACGGATTTTCCGACCCATTTGGAAGGTCAAACGAGCCCTGGCGCAGCATACGCCATTTCTGGATTTTCGTGGTGCTATTACACACCATTTTTTGGGTGATCGGATTCCGACGCCAAAATGCCAAATTTGTTCGTGGATCGTCCGCCAAGACGCTGTCTATGCATACGGTTGGCCATCACGGATTTTCCGACCCATTTGGAAGGTCAAACGAGCCCTGGCGCAGCATACGCCATTTCTTCGATTTTCGTGTCCTATTACACACCATTTTTTGGGTGATCGGGATTCCAACGCCAAAAATGCCAAATTTGTTCGTGGACGTCCGCCAAGACGCTGTCTATGCATACGGTTGGCCATCACGGATTTTCCGACCCATTTGAAGGTCAAACGAGCTCCTGGCGAGCATACGCCTATTTCTTGGATTTTCGTGGTGCTATTACACACCATTTTTTGGGTGATCGATTCCGACGCCAAAATGCCAAATTTGTTCGTGGACGCCCACAAGACGCTGTCTATGCATACGGTTGGCCATCACGGATTTTCCGACCCATTTGGAAGGTCAAACGAGCCCCTGGCCGAGCATACGCCTATTTCGACGATTTTCGTGGTGCTATTACACACCATTTTTTGGGTGATCGATTCCGACGCCAAAAACGCCAAATTTGTGCGTGGACGCCCGCCAAGACGTTGCCTATGCATACGGCTGGCCATCTCGGATTTTTCGACCCATTTGGAAGGTCAAACGAGCCCTGGCGAGCATACGCTCTATTTCGACGATTTTCGTGGTGCTATTACACACCATTTTTTGGGTGATCGATTCCGACGCCAAAAATGCCAAATTTGTTCGTGGATCGTCCGCCAAGACGCTGTCTATGCATACGGTTGGCCATCACGGATTTTTCGACCCATTTGGAAGGTCAAACGAGCCTCAAGCGAGCATACGCCTCATTTCGATTTTCGTGGTGCTATTACACACCATTTTTTGGGTGATCGGGATTCACGCCAAAAATGCCAAATTTGTTCGCGGATCGTCCGCCAAGACGCTGTCTATGCATACGTTGGCCATCACGGATTTTCTCCGACCCATTTGAAGGTCAAACGAGCCTCCTGGCGAGCATACGCCATTTCGACGATTTTCGTGGTGCTATTACACACCATTTTTTGGGTGATCGATTCCGACGCCAAAATGCCAAATTTGTTCGTGGACGTCCCACAAGACGTTCTCTATGCATACGGTGGACCATCACAGACTATCCGACCCATTTGAAGGTCAAACGAGCCCTGGCGAGCATACGCCTATTTCGATTTTCGTGGTGCTATTACACACCATTTTTTGGGTGATCGGATTCCGACGCCAAAATGCCAAATTTGTTCGTGGATCGTCCGCCAAGACGCTGTCTATGCATACTTGGCACATCACGGATTTTTCGACCCATTTGGAAGGTCAAACGAGCCCCGGTTGAGCATACGCCTCATTTCTTGGATTTTCGTGGTGCTATTACACACCATTTTTTGGGTGATCGGGATTCGACGCCAAAATGCCAAATTTGTTCGTGGACGTCCGCCAAGACGCTGTCTATGCATACGGTTGGCCATCACGGATTTTCCGACCCATTTGGAAGGTCAAACGAGCCCTGGCGTAGCATACGCCTATTTCTTGGATTTTCGTGGTGCTATTACACACCATTTTTTGGGTGATCGGATTCCGACGCCAAAAATGCCAAATTTGTTCGTGGATCGCCCGCCAAGACGCTGTCTATGCATACGGTTGGCCATCACGGATTTTTCGACCCATTTGAAGGTCAAACGAGCCCTGGCGAGCATACGCCTCTATTTCGACGATTTTCGTGGTGCTATTACACACCATTTTTTGGGTGATCGATTCCGACGCCAAAATGCCAAATTTGTTCGTGGATCGTCCGCCAAGACGCTGTCTATGCATACGGTTGGCCATCACGGATTTTCCGACCCATTTGGAAGGTCAAACGAGCCCCTGGCGAGCATACGCTTCATTTCTGATTTTCGTGTGCTATTACACACCATTTTTTGGGTGATCGGATTCCGACGCCAAAAATGCCAAATTTGTTCGTGGATCGTCCGCCAAGACGCTGTCTATGCATACGGTTGGCCATCACGGATTTTCCGACCCATTTGGAAGGTCAAACGAGCCCTGGCTGAGCATACGCTTCTATTTCTGGATTTTCGTGGTGCTATTACACACCATTTTTTGGGTGATCGGATTCCGACGCCAAAAATGCCAAATTTGTTCGTGGATCGTCCGCCAAGACGCTGTCTATGCATACGGTTGGCCATCACGGATTTTCCGACTCCATTTGGAAGGTCAAACGAGCCCTGGCGAGCATACGCCTCTATTTCGACGATTTTCGTGGTGCTATTACACACCATTTTTTGGGTGATCGATTCCGACGCCAAAATGCCAAATTTGTTCGTGGACGTCCGCCAAGACGTTGTCTATGCATACGGTTGGCCATCACGGCTTTTCCGACCCATTTGAAGGTCAAACGAGCCCTGGCTGAGCATACGCCATTTCTTGATTTTCGTGGTGCTATTACACACCATTTTTGGGTGATCGATTCCGACGCCAAAATGCCAAATTTGTTCGTGGACGCCCGCCAAGACGCTGTCTATGCATACGTTGGCCATCACGGATTTTCCGACCCATTTGGAAGGTCAAACGAGCCCTGGCTGCAGCATACGCCTCATTTCTTGATTTTCGCGGTGCTATTACACACCATTTTGGGTGATCGGGATTCCGACGCCAAAATGCCAAATTTGTTCGTGGACGCCCGTCAAGACGCTGTCTATGCATACGTTGGCTATCACGGATTTTTCGACCCATTTGAAGGTCAAACGAGCCCTGGCGAGCATACGCCATTTCTTGGATTTTCGTGGTGCTATTACACACCATTTTTTGGGTGATCGGATTCCGACGCCAAAATGCCAAATTTGTTCGTGGACGTCCGCCAAGACGCTGTCTATGCATACGGTTGGCCATCACGGATTTTTCGACCCATTTGGAAGGTCAAACGAGCCCTGGCGAGCATACGCCATTTCGACGATTTTCGTGGTGCTATTACACACCATTTTTTGGGTGATCGATTCCGACGCCAAAAATGCCAAATTTGTTCGTGGACGTCCGCCAAGACGCTGTCTATGCATACGGTTGGCCATCACGGATTTTTCGACCCATTTGAAGGTCAAACGAGCCTCTGGCGAGCATACGCCATTTCGACGATTTTCGTGGTGCTATTACACACCATTTTTTGGGTGATCGATTCCGACGCCAAAAATGCCAAATTTGTTCGTGGATCGCCCACAAGACGCTGTCTATGCATACGGTTGGCTATCACGGATTTTCCGACCCATTTGGAAGGTCAAACGAGCCCTGGCGAGCATACGCCATTTCGACGATTTTCGTGGTGCTATTACACACCATTTTTGGGTGATCGGATTCCGACGCCAAAAATGCCAAATTTGTTCGTGGACGCCCACAAGACGCTGTCTATGCATACGGTTGGCCATCACGGATTTTTCCGACCCATTTGAAGGTCAAACGAGCCCTGGCTGAGCATACGCCATTTCGACGATTTTCGTGGTGCTATTACACACCATTTTTTGGGTGATCGATTCCGACGCCAAAATGCCAAATTTGTTCGTGGACGTCCGCCAAGACGCTGTCTATGCATACGGTTGGCCATCACGGATTTTTCGACCCATTTGAAGGTCAAACGAGCCCTGGCGAGCATACGCCATTTCTTTGATTTTCGTGGTGCTATTACACACCATTTTTTGGGTGATCGATTCCACGCCAAAAATGCCAAATTTGTTCGTGGACGCCCACAAGACGCTGTCTATGCATACGGTTGGCCATCACGGATTTTTCGACCCATTTGGAAGGTCAAACGAGCCCTGGCGAGCATACGCCATTTCGACGATTGCGGTGTGCTATTACACACCATTTTTGGGTGATCGATTCCGACGCCAAAATGCCAAATTTGTTCGTGGACGTCCGCCAAGACGCTGTCTATGCATACGGTTGGCCATCACGGATTTTTCGACCCATTTGGAAGGTCAAACGAGCCCCTGGCGAGCATACGCCATTTCTGACGATTTTCGCGGTGCTATTACACACCATTTTTTGGGTGATCGATTCCGACGCCAAAATGCCAAATTTGTTCGTGGATCGTCCGTCAAGACGCTGTCTATGCATACGGTTGGCCATCACGGATTTTTCGACCCATTTGAAGGTCAAACGAGCCCTGGCTGAGCATACGCCATTTCGACGATTTTCGTGGTGCTATTACACACCATTTTTTGGGTGATCGATTCCGACGCCAAAATGCCAAATTTGTTCGTGGACGTCCGCCAAGACGCTGTCTATGCATACGGTTGGCCATCACGGATTTTCCGACCCATTTGAAGGTCAAACGAGCCCCCGCGAGCATACGCTCTATTTCTTGATTTTCGTGGTGCTATTACACACCATTTTTTGGGTGATCGGGATTCCGACGCCAAAATGCCAAATTTGTTCGTGGATCGTCCGCCAAGACGCTGTCTATGCATACGGTTGGCCATCACGGATTTTCCGACCCATTTGGAAGGTCAAACGAGCCCTGGCTGAGCATACGCCATTTCTTGATTTTCGCGCTATTACACACCATTTTTTGGGTGATCGATTCCGACGCCAAAAATGCCAAATTTGTTCGTGGACGCCCGCCAAGACGCTGTCTATGCATACGGTTGGCCATCACGGATTTTTCGACCCATTTGGAAGGTCAAACGAGCCCTGGCGAGCATACGCCTCATTTCTTGGATTTTCGTGGTGCTATTACACACCATTTTTTGGGTGATCGGGATTCCGGACGCCAAAATGCCAAATTTGTTCGTGGATCGCCCGCCAAGACGCTGTCTATGCATACGTTGGCCATCACGGATTTTTCGACTCCATTTGAAGGTCAAACGAGCCCTCGCGAGCATACGCCTATTTCGACGATTTTCGTGGTGCTATTACACACCATTTTTTGGGTGATCGATTCCGACGCCAAAATGCCAAATTTGTTCGTGGACGCCCGCCAAGACGCTGTCTATGCATACGTTGGCCATCACGGATTTTCCACCCATTTGAAGGTCAAACGAGCCCCTGGCGAGCATACGCCCATTTCTTGATTTTCGTGGTGCTATTACACACCATTTTTTGGGTGATCGATTCACGCCAAAATGCCAAATTTGTTCGTGGACGTCCGTCAAGACGCTGTCTTATGCATACGTTGGCTATCACGGATTTTCCGACCCATTTGAAGGTCAAACGAGCCCTGGCGAGCATACGCCATTTCTTGATTTTCGTGTGCTATTACACACCATTTTTTGGGTGATCGGATTCCGACGCCAAAATGCCAAATTTGTTCGTGACGTCCGCCAAGACGCTGTCTATGCATACGGTTGGCCATCACGGATTTTTCCGACCCATTTGGAAGGTCAAACGAGCCCTGGCGAGCATACGCCATTTCGACGATTTTCGTGGTGCTATTACACACCATTTTGGGTGATCGGATTCCGACGCCAAAAATGCCAAATTTGTTCGTGGACGCCCGCCAAGACGCTGTCTATGCATACGGTTGGCCATCACGGATTTTCCGACCCATTTGAAGGTCAAACGAGCCCCTGGCAGCATACGCCATTTCGACGATTTTCGTGGTGCTATTACACACCATTTTTTGGGTGATCGGATTCCGACGCCAAATGCCAAATTTGTTCGTGGATCGCCCGCCAAGACGCTGTCTATGCATACGGTTGGCTATCACGGATTTTCCGACCCATTTGAAGGTCAAACGAGCCCTGGCGAGCATACGCCTATTTCTTGATTTTCGTGGTGCTATTACACACCATTTTTTGGGTGATCGATTCCGACGCCAAAAATGCCAAATTTGTTCGTGGACGCCCGCCAAGACGCTGTCTATGCATACGGTTGGCCATCACGGATTTTTCGACCCATTTGAAGGTCAAACGAGCCCTGGCGAGCATACGCCTATTTCGACGATTTTCGTGGTGCTATTACACACCATTTTTTGGGTGATCGATTCCGACGCCAAAAATGCCAAATTTGTTCGTGGATCGCCCGCCAAGACGCTGTCTATGCATACGGTTGGCCATCACGGATTTTCCGACCCATTTGGAAGGTCAAACGAGCCCGGCGAGCATACGCCATTTCTTGATTTTCGTGGTGCTATTACACACCATTTTTTGGGTGATCGATTCACGCCAAAAATGCCAAATTTGTTCGTGGACGCCCGCCAAGACGCTGTCTATGCATACGGTTGGCCATCACGGATTTTTCGACCCATTTGAAGGTCAAACGAGCCCCCGGCGAGCATACGCCTTATTTCGACGATTTTCGCAGTGCTATTACACACCATTTTTTGGGTGATCGATTCCGACGCCAAAAATGCCAAATTTGTTCGTGGATCGTCCGCCAAGACGCTGGTTCTATGCATACGGTTGGCCATCACGGATTTTTCGACCCATTTGAAGGTCAAACGAGCCTGAAGCGAGCATATCGCCATTTCTTGATTTTCGTGGTGCTATTACACACCATTTTTTGGGTGATCGATTCCGACGCCAAAATGCCAAATTTGTTCGTGGACGCCCGCCAAGACGCTGTCTCATGCATAACGGTTGGCCATCACGGCTTTTCCGACCCATTTGAAGGTCAAACGAGCCTCTGGTTTAGCATACGCCATTTCGACGATTTTCGTGGTGCTATTACACACCATTTTTTGGGTGATCGATTCCGACGCCAAAAATGCCAAATTTGTTCGTGGATCGCCCGCCAAGACGCTGTCTATGCATACGGTTGGCCATCACGGATTTTCCGACCCATTTGGAAGGTCAAACGAGCCCTGGCTTGCAGCATACGCCTCTATTTCGCATCGATTTTCGTGGTGCTATTACACACCATTTTTTGGGTGATCGGATTCCGACGCCAAAAATGCCAAATTTGTTCGTGGATCGTCCGCCAAGACGCTGTCTATGCATACGGTTGGCCATCACGATTTTTTCCGACCCATTTGGAAGGTCAAACGAGCCCTTCCGGCGCAGCATACGCTTCATTTCGACGATTTTCGTGGTGCTATTACACACCATTTTTTGGGTGATCGGATTCCGACGCCAAAAATGCCAAATTTGTTCGTGGACGCCCGTCAAGACGTTGTCTATGCATACGGTTGGCCATCACGGATTTTCCGACCCATTTGAAGGTCAAACGAGCCCTGGCGAGCATACGCCTTCATTTCTTGGATTTTCGTGGTGCTATTACACACCATTTTGGGTGATCGATTCCGACGTCCAAAATGCCAAATTTGTTCGTGGATCGCCCGCCAAGACGCTGTCTATGCATACGTTGGCCATCACGGATTTTTCGACCCATTTGGAAGGTCAAACGAGCCCTGGCGAGCATACGCTTCATTTCGACGATTTTCGTGGTGCTATTACACACCATTTTTTGGGTGATCGGATTCCGACGTCAAAAATGCCAAATTTTTGCGTGGACGTCCGTCAAGACGTTGTCTATGCATACGGTTGGCCATCACGGATTTTTCGACCCATTTGGAAGGTCAAACGAGCTCCGAAGCGAGCATACGCCTCATTTAGACGATTTTCGTGTGCTATTATACACCATTTTTTGGTTGATCCGGATTCCGACGTCAAAAATGCCAAATTTTTGCGTGGACGTCCGCCAAGACGTTGTCTATGCATACGGTTGGCCATCACAGATTTTCCGACCCATTTGAAGGTCAAACGAGCCCCGGCGAGCATACGCCTCATTTCGACGATTTTCGTGGTGCTATTACACACCATTTTTTGGGTGATCGGATTCCGACGCCAAAATGCCAAATTTGTTCGTGGACGCCCGCCAAGACGCTGTCTATGCATACGGTTGGCCATCACGGCTTTTCCGACCCATTTGAAGGTCAACGAGCCCTGGCGAGCATACGCCATTTCGACGATTTTCGTGCTATTACACACCATTTTTTGGGTGATCGATTCCGACGCCAAAAATGCCAAATTTGTTCGTGGATCGCCCGCCAAGACGCTGTCTATGCATACGGTTGGCCATCACGGATTTTCCGACTCCATTTGGAAGGTCAAACGAGCCCCTGGCGAGCATACGCCATTTCGACGATTTTCGAAAGGTGCTATTACACACCATTTTTTGGGTGATCGGATTCACGCCAAAATGCCAAATTTGTTCGTGGACGTCCGCCAAGACGTTGTCTATGCATACGGTTGGCCATCACGGATTTTCCGACCCATTTGAAGGTCAAACGAGCCCTGGCGAGCATACGCCTATTTCGACGATTTTCGTGGTGCTATTACACACCATTTTTTGGGTGATCGATTCCGACGCCAAAATGCCAAATTTGTTCGTGGATCGTCCGCCAAGACGCTGTCTATGCATACGGTTGGCTATCACGGATTTTCCGACCCATTTGGAAGGTCAAACGAGCCCCGGCGAGCATACGCCTATTTCTTGATTTTCGCGGTGCTATTACACACCATTTTTTGGGTGATCGATTCCGACGCCAAAATGCCAAATTTGTTCGTGGATCGTCCCACAAGACGCTGTCTATGCATACGTTGGCCATCACGGATTTTTCGACCCATTTGAAGGTCAAACGAGCCCTGGCGAGCATACGCCATTTCGACGATTTTCGTGGTGCTATTACACACCATTTTTTGGGTGATCGGGATTCCGACGCCAAAAATGCCAAATTTGTTCGTGGATCGTCCGCCAAGACGCTGTCTATGCATACGGTTGGCCATCACGGATTTTCCGACCCATTTGGAAGGTCAAACGAGCCTCTGGCGAGCATACGCCATTTCGACGATTTTCGTGGTGCTATTACACACCATTTTTTGGGTGATCGATTCACGCCAAAATGCCAAATTTGTTCGTGGACGCCCGCCAAGACGCTGTCTATGCATACGGTTGGCCATCACGGATTTTCCGACCCATTTGAAGGTCAAACGAGCCCTGGCGAGCATACGCCTATTTCGACGATTTTCGTGGTGCTATTACACACCATTTTTTGGGTGATCGGATTCCGACGCCAAAAATGCCAAATTTGTTCGTGGACGTCCGCCAAGACGCTGTCTATGCATACGGTTGGCCATCACGGATTTTCCGACCCATTTGGAAGGTCAAACGAGCCCCGGCGAGCATACGCCATTTCGACGATTTTCGTGGTGCTATTACACACCATTTTTGGGTGATCGGATTCACGCCAAAAATGCCAAATTTGTTCGTGGACGTCCGCCAAGACGTTGTCTATGCATACGGTTGGCCATCACGGATTTTTCGACCTATTTGGAAGGTCAAACGAGCCCTGGCGAGCATACGCCATTTCGACGATTTTCGTGGTGCTATTACACACCATTTTTTGGGTGATCGGATTCCGGACGCCAAAATGCCAAATTTGTTCGTGGACGCCCGCCAAGACGCTGTCTATGCATACGGTTGGCCATCACGGATTTTTCGACCCATTTGAAGGTCAAACGAGCCCGGCGCAGCATACGCCATTTCGACGATTTTCGTAGGTGCTATTACACACCATTTTTTGGGTGATCGATTCCGACGCCAAAATGCCAAATTTGTTCGTGGACGTCCGTCAAGACGCTGTCTATGCATACGGTTGGCCATCACGGATTTTTCGACCCATTTGAAGGTCAAACGAGCCCTGGCGAGCATACGCCTATTTCGACGATTTTCGTGGTGCTATTACACACCATTTTTTGGGTGATCGATTCCGACGCCAAAATGCCAAATTTGTTCGTGGATCGTCCGCCAAGACGCTGTCTATGCATACGGTTGGCCATCACGGATTTTCCACCCATTTGGAAGGTCAAACGAGCCCTGGCGAGCATACGCCTATTTCTGATTTTCGTGGTGCTATTACACACCATTTTTGGGTGATCGGATTCCGGACGCCAAAATGCCAAATTTGTTCGTGGATCGTCCGCCAAGACGCTGTCTATGCATACGGTTGGCCATCACGGATTTTCCGACCCATTTGGAAGGTCAAACGAGCCCTGGCGAGCATACGCCATTTCGACGATTTTCGTGGTGCTATTACACACCATTTTTTGGGTGATCGGGATTCCGACGCCAAAATGCCAAATTTGTTCGTGGATCGTCCGCCAAGACGCTGTCTATGCATACGGGTTGGCCATCACGGATTTTCCGACCCATTTGGAAGGTCAACGAGCCCTGGCGAGCATACGCCATTTCTTGGATTTTCGTGGTGCTATTACACACCATTTTTTGGGTGATCGATTCCGACGCCAAAAATGCCAAATTTGTTCGTGGACGTCCGCCAAGACGCTGTCTATGCATACGGTTGGCCATCACGGATTTTTCGACCCATTTGGAAGGTCAAACGAGCCCTGGCGAGCATACGCCATTTCTTGATTTTCGTGGTGCTATTACACACCATTTTTTGGGTGATCGGATTCCGACGCCAAAAATGCCAAATTTGTTCGTGGATCGTCCGTCAAGACGCTGTCTATGCATACGGTTGGCCATCACGGATTTTCCGACCCATTTGGAAGGTCAAACGAGTCCCTGGCGAGCATACGCCTCATTTCTGACGATTTTCGTGGTGCTATTACACACCATTTTTTGGGTGATCGGGATTCGACGCCAAAAATGCTAAATTTGTTCGTGGATCGTCCGCCAAGACGCTGTCTATGCATACGGTTGGCCATCACGGATTTTCCGACCCATTTGGAAGGTCAAACGAGCCCTGGCGAGCATACGCCTATTTCGACGATTTTCGTGGTGCTATTACACACCATTTTTGGGTGATCGATTCCGACGCCAAAAATGCCAAATTTGTTCGTGGACGCCCACAAGACGCTGTCTATGCATACGGTTGGCCATCACGGATTTTTCGACCCATTTGAAGGTCAAACGAGCCCTGGCGAGCATACGCCTATTTCGACGATTTTCGTGGTGCTATTACACACCATTTTTTGGGTGATCGGATTCCGACGCCAAAAATGCCAAATTTGTTCGTGGACGTCCGCCAAGACGCTGTCTATGCATACGGTTGGCCATCACGGATTTTTCGACCCATTTGGAAGGTCAAACGAGCCCTGGCGAGCATACGCCTATTTCTTGGATTTTCGTGGTGCTATTACACACCATTTTTTGGGTGATCGATTCCGACGCCAAAATGCCAAATTTGTTCGTGGACGCCCGCCAAGACGCTGTCTATGCATACGGTTGGCCATCACGGATTTTCCGACCCATTTGGAAGGTCAAACGAGCCCTGGCTGAGCATACGCCTATTTCGACGATTTTCGTGGTGCTATTACACACCATTTTTTGGGTGATCGGATTCGACGCCAAAATGCCAAATTTGTTCGTGGATCGCCCGCCAAGACGCTGTCTATGCATACGGTTGGCCATCACGGATTTTTCGACCCATTTGAAGGTCAAACGAGCCCTGGCGCAGCATACGCTTCATTTCGACGATTTTCGTGGTGCTATTACACACCATTTTTTGGGTGATCGGATTCCGACGCCAAAATGCCAAATTTGTTCGTGGACGTCCGCCAAGACGCTGTCTATGCATACGGTTGGCCATCACGGATTTTTCGACCCATTTGGAAGGTCAAACGAGCTCCTGGCAGCATACGCCATTTCTGATTTTCGTGGTGCTATTACACACCATTTTTTGGGTGATCGATTCACGCCAAAAATGCCAAATTTGTTCGTGGACGCCCGCCAAGACGCTGTCTATGCATACGGTTGGCCATCACGGATTTTCCGACCCATTTGAAGGTCAAACGAGCCCTGGCGAGCATACGCCATTTCTTCGATTTTCGTGGTGCTATTACACACCATTTTTTGGGTGATCGGATTCCGACGCCAAAATGCCAAATTTGTTCGTGGATCGTCCGCCAAGACGCTGTCTATGCATACGGTTGGCCATCACGGATTTTCCGACCCATTTGGAAGGTCAAACGAGCCCTGGCGAGCATACGCCTCATTTCGACGATTTTCGTGGTGCTATTACACACCATTTTTTGGGTGATCGATTCGACGCCAAAATGCCAAATTTGTTCGTGGACGCCCGCCAAGACGCTGTCTATGCATACGGTTGGCCATCACGGATTTTCCGACCCATTTGAAGGTCAAACGAGCCCTGGCGAGCATACGCCTCATTTCGACGATTTTCGTGGTGCTATTACACACCATTTTTTGGGTGATCGATTCCGACGCCAAAATGCCAAATTTGTTCGTGGACGCCCGTCAAGACGCTGTCTATGCATACGGTTGGCCATCACGGATTTTCCGACCCATTTGGAAGGTCAAACGAGCCCTGGCGCAGCATACGCCATTTCTTGATTTTCGTGGTGCTATTACACACCATTTTTTGGGTGATCGATTCCGACGCCAAAATGCCAAATTTGTTCGTGGACGCCCGCCAAGACGCTGTCTATGCATACGGTTGGCCATCACGGATTTTCCACCCATTTGGAAGGTCAAACGAGCCCTGGCGAGCATACGCCATTTCGACGATTTTCGTGGTGCTATTACACACCATTTTTGGGTGATCGATTCACGCCAAAATGCCAAATTTGTTCGTGGATCGTCCGCCAAGACGCTGTCTATGCATACGGTTGGCCATCACGGATTTTCCGACCCATTTGAAGGTCAAACGAGCCCTCAAGCGAGCATACGCCATTTCGACGATTTTCGTGGTGCTATTACACACCATTTTTTGGGTGATCGATTCCGACGCCAAAATGCCAAATTTGTTCGTGGATCGCCCGCCAAGACGCTGTCTATGCATACGTTGGCCATCACGGATTTTTCGACCCATTTGGAAGGTCAAACGAGCCCTGGCGAGCATACGCCTCTATTTCGATGATTTTCGTGGTGCTATTACACACCATTTTTTGGGTGATCGATTCCGACGCCAAAAATGCCAAATTTGTTCGTGGACGTCCGCCAAGACGCTGTCTATGCATACGGTTGGCCATCACGGATTTTTCCGACCCATTTGAAGGTCAAACGAGCCCTGGCGCAGCATACGCCATTTCGACGATTTTCGTGGTGCTATTACACACCATTTTTTGGGTGATCGGATTCCGACGCCAAAATGCCAAATTTGTTCGTGGATCGTCCGCCAAGACGCTGTCTATGCATACGGTTGGCCATCACGGATTTTCCGACCCATTTGAAGGTCAAACGAGCCCTGGCGAGCATACGCCATTTCGACGATTTTCGTGGTGCTATTACACACCATTTTTTGGGTGATCGATTCCACGCCAAAATGCCAAATTTGTTCGTGGACGTCCCATCAAGACGCTGTCTATGCATACGGTTGGCCATCACGGATTTTCCACCCATTTGAAGGTCAAACGAGCCCTGGCGAGCATACGCCATTTCGATGATTTTCGTGGTGCTATTACACACCATTTTTTGGGTGATCGATTCCACGCCAAAATGCTAAATTTGTTCGTGGACGCCCGCCAAGACGCTGTCTATGCATACGGTTGGCCATCACGGATTTTCCGACCCATTTGGAAGGTCAAACGAGCCCTGGCGAGCATACGCCTATATTTCGACGATTTTCGTGGTGCTATTACACACCATTTTTTGGGTGATCGGATTCCGACGCCAAAAATGCCAAATTTGTTCGTGGACGTCCGCCAAGACGCTGTCTATGCATACGGTTGGCTATCACGGATTTTCCGACCCATTTGAAGGTCAAACGAGCTCTGGCGAGCATACGCCTATTTCGACGATTTTCGTGGTGCTATTACACACCATTTTTTGGGTGATCGATTCCGACGCCAAAATGCCAAATTTGTTCGTGGACGCCCGCCAAGACGCTGTCTATGCATACGGTTGGCCATCACGGCTTTTCCGACCATTTGGAAGGTCAAACGAGCCCTGGCGAGCATACGCCTATTTCTGACGATTTTCGTGGTGCTATTACACACCATTTTTGGGTGATCGATTCCGACGTCCAAAATGCCAAATTTGTTCGTGGACGTCCGCCAAGACGCTGTCTATGCATACGTTGGCCATCACGGATTTTCCGACCCATTTGGAAGGTCAAACGAGCCCTGGCGAGCATACGCCTATTTCGACGATTTTCGTGGTGCTATTACACACCATTTTTTGGGTGATCGGATTCCGACGCCAAAATGCCAAATTTGTTCGTGGACGCCCATCAAGACGCTTGTCTATGCATACGGGTTGGCCATCACGGATTTTCCGACCCATTTGAAGGTCAAACGAGCCCTGGCGCAGCATACGCTCTATTTCGACATTTTCGTGCTATTACACACCATTTTTGGGTGATCGGATTCGACGCCAAAATGCCAAATTTGTTCGATGTCCGCCAAGACGCTTGTCTATGCATACGGTTGGCCATCACGGCTTGTCCGACCCATTTGGAAGGTCAAACGAAGCCCTGGCGCAGCATACGCTCATTTCGACGATTTTCGTGGTGCTATTACACACCATTTTTTGGGTGATCGGATTCCAACGCCAAAATGCCAAATTTGTTCGTGGACGTCCGCCAAGACGCTGTCTATGCATACGTTGGCCATCACGGATTTTCCGACCCATTTGAAGGTCAAACGAGCCCTGGCTGAGCATACGCCTATTTTTTGGATTTTCGTGGTGCTATTACACACCATTTTTTGGGTGATCCGATTCCGACGCCAAAATGCCAAATTTGTTCGTGGACGTCCGGCCAAGACGCTGTCTATGCATACGTTGGCCATCACGGATTTTCCGACCCATTTGAAGGTCAAACGAGCCCTGGCGAGCATACGCCATTTCGACGATTTTCGTGGTGCTATTACACACCATTTTTTGGGTGATCGATTCCGACGCCAAAATGCCAAATTTGTTCGTGGATCGTCCGTCAAGACCTTGTCTATGCATACGTTGGCCATCACGGATTGTCCGACCCATTTGGAAGGTCAAACGAGCCCTGGCGAGCATACGCCTCATTTCGATTTTCGCGGTGCTATTGCACACCATTTTTTGGGTGATCCGATTCCGACGCCAAAAATGCCAAATTTGTTCGTGGACGCCCGCAAGACCTTGTCTATGCATACGGGTTGGCCATCACGGCTTTTCCGACTCCATTTGGAAGGTCAAACGAGCCCTGGCGAGCATACGCCTATTTCGACGATTTTCGTGGTGCTATTACACACCATTTTTTGGGTGATCATTCCGACGCCAAAATGCCAAATTTTGTTCGTGGACGCCCGCCAAGACCTTGTCTATGCATACGGTTGGCCATCACGGATTTGTCCGACCCATTTGAAGGTCAAACGAGCCCTGGCTTGTAGCATACGCCATTTCTTGATTTTCGTGGTGCTATTACACACCATTTTTTGGGTGATCGGGATTCCGACGCCAAAATGCCAAATTTTTCGTGGACGCCCGCCAAGACGCTGTCTATGCATACGGTTGGCCATCACGGCTTTTCCGACTCCATTTGGAAGGTCAAACGAGTTCCCTGGCGAGCATACGCTTCATTTCGACGATTTTCGTGGTGCTATTACACACCATTTTTTGGGTGATCGGGATTCCGACGCCAAAATGCCAAATTTGTTCGTGGACGTCCGCCAAGACGCTGTCTATGCATACGGTTGGCCATCACGGATTTTCCGACCCATTTGGAAGGTCAAACGAGCCCGGCGAGCATACGCCTCATTTCGACGATTTTCGCGTGCTATTACACACCATTTTTTGGGTGATCGGGATTCCGACGTCAAAAATGTCAAATTTGTTCGTGGACGTCCACAAGACCTTGTCTATGCATACCGTTGGCCATCACGCTTTTTCCGACCCATTTGGAAGGTCAAACGAGCCCTGGTGAGCGAGCATACGCCATTTCGACGATTTTCGTGGTGCTATTACACACCATTTTTTGGGTGATCGATTCCGACGCCAAAATGCCAAATTTGTTCGTGGACGTCCGTCAAGACGCTGTCTATGCATACGTTGGCCATAAACGGATTTTCCGACCCATTTGAAGGTCAAACGAGCCCCTGGTGCTTAGCATACGCCATTTCGACGATTTTCGTGGTGCTATTACACACCATTTTTTGGGTGATCGGATTCCGACGCCAAAATGCCAAATTTGTTCGTGGACGTCCGCCAAGACGCTGTCTATGCATACGGTTGGCCATCACGGCTTGTCGACCATTTGGAAGGTCAAACGAAGCCCGTGAGCGAGCATACGCCCATTTCGACGATTTTCGTGGTGCTATTACACACCATTTTTTGGGTGATCGATTCGACGCCAAAAATGCCAAATTTGTTCGTGGACGTCCGTCAAGACGCTGTCTATGCATACGGTTGGCCATCACGGATTTTCCGACCCATTTGGAAGGTCAAACGAGCCCTGGCTGAGCATACGCCATTTCGACGATTTTCGGTGCTATTACACACCATTTTTTGGGTGATCGATTCACGCCAAAATGCCAAATTTGTTCGTGTCGTCCCGCCAAGACGCTTGTCTGGTATACGGTTGGCCATCACGGATTTTCCGACCCATTTGGAAGGTCAAACGAGCCCTGGCGAGCATACGCCTATTTCGATTTTCAGGTGCTATTACACACCATTTTTGGGTGATCGATTCCGACGCCAAAATGCTAAATTTTTTCGTGGATCGCCCGCCAAGACCTTGTCTATGCATACGGTTGGCCATCACGGATTTTCCGACCCATTTGAAGGTCAAACGAGCCCTGGCTGCAGCATACGCCTCATTTCGACGATTTTCGTGCTATTGCACACCATTTTTTGGGTGGATCGGATTCCGGACGCCAAAATGCCAAATTTGTTCGTGGACGTCCCACAAGACCTTGTCTATGCATACGGTTGGCCATCACGGATTTTCCGACTCCATTTGGAAGGTCAAACGAGCCCCGGCTGAGCATACGCCATTTCGACGATTTTCGTGTGCTATTGCACACCATTTTTTGGGTGATCGATTCCGACGCCAAAATGCCAAATTTGTTCGTGGACGTCCGCCAAGACGCTGTCTATGCATACGTTGGCCATCACGGATTTTCCGACCATTTGAAGGTCAAACGAGCCCTGGCGAGCATACGCCTCATTTCTGACGATTTTCGTGGTGCTATTGCACACCATTTTTGGGTGATCGGGATTCCGACGCCAAAATGCCAAATTTTTTCGTGGACGTCCGGCCAAGACGTTGTCTATGCATACGGTTGGCCATCACGCTTGTCCGACCCATTTGGAAGGTCAAACGAGCCCTGGCGAGCATACGCCTCATTTCGACGATTTTCGTGGTGCTATTGCACACCATTTTTTGGGTGATCCGGATTCCGACGTCATTAATGCCAAATTTTTTCGTGGACGTCCGTCAAGACCTTGTCTATGTATACGGTTGGCCATCACGGCTTGTACGAACCATTTGGAAGGTTAAACGAGCCCCGAAGCGAGCATACCCTCATTTCAACGATTTTCGTGTGCTATAGCACACAGTTTTTTGGGTGATCCGGATTCCGACACCAAAAATGCCAAATGTTTTTGTGGACGTCTGTCAAGACCTTGTCTATGCATACAGTTGGCCATCACGGCTTGTCCGACCTATTTGGAAGGTCAAACGAGCCCTGAAGCGAGCATACGCCTCATTTCGACGATTTTCGTGTGCTATTGCACACCATTTTTTGGGTGATCGGGATTCCGACGTCAAAAATGCCAAATTTTTTCGTGGACGTCCGTCAAGACCTTGGCTATGCATACGGTTGGCCATCACGGATTGTCCGACCCATTTGGAAGGTCAAACGAGCCCCGAAGCGAGCATACGCCTCATTTCGACGAGTTTCTTGTGCCATTGCACACCATTTTTTGGGTGATCTGGATTCCGACGTCAAAAATGCCAAACGTTTTTGTGGACGTCCGTGAAGACCTTGTCTATGCATACGGTTGGCCATCACGGCTTGTCCGACCCATTTGGAAGGTCAAACGAGCCCCGAAGCTAGCATACACCTCATTTGGACGATTTTCGTGTGCTATTGCACACCATTTTTTGGGTGATCCGGATTCCGATGTTAAAAATGCCAAATTTTTTCGTGGAAGTCCGTCAAGACCTTGTCTATGCATACGGTTTGCCATTACGGCTTGTCCGACCCATTTGGAAGGTCAAACGAGCCCCGAAGCGAGCATACGCCTCATTTCGACGATTTTCTTATGCCATTGCACACCATTTTTTGGGTGATCTGGATTCCGACGTCAAAAATGCCAAATATTTTTGTGGACGTCCGTCAAGACCTTGTCTATGCATACGGTTGGCCATCACAGCTTGTCCGACCCTTTTGGAAGGTCAAACGAGCC
>JAPXVU010000085.1:0-28500 GCA_027789145.1 Solanum arcanum
TAGATTAGAGGGAAAAGGAGAAGAAAGAAGTGCCAAAAGTGGAATTAGCTTTTTTGGTTTTGGCTCAAGAGAGTTGTTGGACAAAAATCAAGGGCGTTGTGGTTGGAAGGGAGGGACTCTTAATACAACTTTTTCTTTGGGTAGCAATAGCGAATATAAGGAGAAATTTGATTGGGTTTGTGGAAGTTGGGGGAAGGAGGAAGTAGATGGAGCAAGTGTTCCGTTCTATGAATCATTGTTTAAAGTGGAAGGCAGAGTGGAGAGCAAATCTGGGAGGGGTGGATTTCAATCACATTGAAGGAAAATAATAGTTAGTGGCTAGAGAGGGCTATTGAGGTGGAGGAAGTGTGTGTGGCAATTGAGAGTTGTGCAGGTGACAAGGCTCTACGGCGGCTGGATGGTTTCACTCTGGCTTTCTTTCAGCATTTTTGGAGTATGGTCAAACTTGATGTTATGAGTACTATTGGTGAGCTCCAAGAGAGGAGTGAATTTAAGAGAAGCTCAAATGCTTCACAGTCATCATTACAAACCTATTTATGTAGTAGGAATCATTTATAAGATTATCTAAGGTGCTTTCTAATAGACTTCAGAGCGTTTTGGATGAAACTGTCTCTTCTTTGCTAAATGCTTTTGTGAAAGGAAGACATAGATGCAACTTTGGTGGCTAATTAAGTGGTAGATTCGAGGAAGAAATTGGGTGCACTGAGGTAGAATAAGGTACAAGCGTGGTAGATTACTCCTTCTGCTCAAATGTTGGTCATTTGGAGAGAGAAATATGAGAGGTTTGGAAGGGGGGTGGAGATGAGCTTTGCTCAATTGAGAAGTGGTCTCTGATCCCTTATTTTCTTTTGGTGCACCCATGTAGTTCCTGTTTGTATAGAGGACACTAAACCATATTTTGTACGTTTTCTCCTTTTTGGTATACCTATTGTATAGGGCTAGGTGGCCTTGTTATTATCAATGAAATCTTTTACTTGATAAACATAAAAAATTGTGTAGTATGTTGTAACTAGTTTAAATAAAACTCGCATACCAGGACTTAAATTAAGTACACGAGAAGGTAGACATTAAGATGCAAAGCTTCGGATGGAAAAACCCCTAAATGTGGAAAATATGTCTCCACTCTTTCCAGAAGTTGGTGAGACGAAAGACACATTTCCCACAATCATCGGTTTGGATTCCAAGGGAACCCAAAAATGTTCTTTTTTGTTTGCTATACAGCGAGAGGAATGATTCTAACAGCTGAAAATTTGAAGAAAAGAAATATAACTTGTGTTATCCAGTGCGATATGCATAAATGCTTGAGAGAAGAGGTTGGTTGTCACGTCTTTTGGTGTATTGTAAAGTGGTTTCTCTGTGGAGGATGGTCTTTAAACAGTTCTGCTACACAGTGGGTGATGCCAGCTACTGTCAGACATGTGTTGTACATCTGGGTTGGGACAAGTAGGATAAGAAGACAAAGGTCATGAGCAGTGTTCAGGAAAGCGAGAGCAAAGCGATGCGAGCCTTCTACTCTTCACAGACTAGAATGAGTATCTGAGTACTTCATCGCTTAAAGCGTGAAGCGGGGCCTTATCAATTTTTTCCGCTTCACGCTTCCCTGAACACTGGTCATGAGAGCTTGCACCGTTAGCTCTTATGTCGGTCATATGAAGGGAGAGAAATAGGAGAGTAACGAAGGGAATTGATAATGATTCTGATTGTCTTTTGGTGCAGTCGCAAGATTTCCTATTTGTATAGATCCTATAGTGATGTAATTATTTACCTTAAAGGTAACTCACATGTATGAATGGCTTCCTATACCTATGAGAAGAAGCACTGACAAAGAAAAAAGAAAAAGACAAAAGAAGACGGAACCAACAGAGAAAAAAAAAAGATAAAAACATAGCTTATTCGTCTAAGTATTTTTTCTCAAGTATTTTTGCAATTAAAACAATAAAGATTTTCAATTACTGATATTCACATATATCACTCAGACTTAATTTCTTTCTTGCTTTTATGCACTTCAACCTACATTGCTTATGGGTGGAGAATATAACCAGTCCAGTTCATCTGCTGTGTTGAGTTTCCTTCGTAACTAATTCCCTAAAATATAGTTCCTAAATAACAATATGTTGTCCTTACAAAAAATTTAATTGTTGAAGGTAACAAATCCTGCTATTTATTGCTTTTCTTTAAGGTTGCCTTCTAACTCTCATGATGTCAGCCTTCTTTATTATACCTTGAAAGTTCATAATGAGTTGGAACTTATTTATGTTACTTGCTAGGCCGCTACCTTACCTCTTTTCTTGTCTTTTGATTTCATTTTAACAATCTGTCAGTCTAATTTTTATTTTTTTTTATGTTTGTGCACACCTGAAGTCATGGCTGGATCTGGGAGTTCGATGCTATATTCGTTTCTTCTATTCATCGCGACACTCTCTCTGCAGGAAGTGTATAGAGGAAAGCTAGCATCTTCAGAATTGTATACTATCCTTGGTGGATTTACTAGTTCTCTCATATTCATTTTGTTGTTAACGGTGAGAAAAATTTACCTTTTGTGGTAACAAGTATTGTGCTCTAAGATCTCAAAAGTGCAGGCGCTGCAAAGTTTGTACCAGTCTAGTAGTGCTGTTAAAATTTACAGTGCCTGTATTCCTATACAATAAAGCTGTATTAATTCAGATGTATGCTGTAGAAATTGTTCTATTCATCTGCAAATACATGTGCATCATACTAACTTTTTTCTCCCTGACGTTTTTTGCGGCGGAATTTATTTTTCCTTTTAGATTAATTCACTTTCGTATTTTCCTATTTTATCATCTCGTTGTCAAATCTACTGTTGTCTTCACCATTCATTGCACAGTTTCATGACTGCCATGCTTTATGGATGCATAAAGTGAAGTATCACATGGTGCTTTACAAGCACACTTGAATTAAAAAGTGTTGATGTGCTAGCACATTACTTGCCAAACTAGTATTGTATTGAGCTTGACTTGGTGATACTGTTGCAGTTCATCGGAAACTATCAAGAAACATCTGGCATAAGGACTGGATGGGGTGCTGGTGAGTGCATTATGTTTTGACTTTCTATTTTGATATTTCAATTGATTCTTTTGAAGATCTAAATAATTTCTTAATATATTTGAAGTAGAAATAAACGAAGGGATTTTGTCTTTTAGATGTAGCATTGAATTTATAGTATATTTTCTTAACATTTTATCTTAATATTCAATCCCATATGCATACATTGGCGCAACTAGCTTGTGGCAAGGGGGTCAATTGAATTCCCTTTGCCTGAAAATTATCATGCATAAAATAAGGTAACTGTTGAATCTCCTTCACATATGAGAAGATTCTAGCTTAAGTGGCAAAGGAGGTTCAAACTGCTTTAGGCTAGGTACAAATCTAGGTGTGATCAGTGTAAAGTTGTGTAGACCATATATCTTTGTTATTATTAGTAAAGAGATACAGTAGCTTTTTTTTTTTACAACGGTAACAGTTATGTGTATTAATCTTCAGCACTAAAGGCTGGGGTCCCAAATTTACATCATGGAGCTACATACAGTTGTGTGTACTTGAAACAAAACTAAATCAGATCCTACTTCATCTTACAAAGGACCTAGGATATCTCTAACAGCTATAGGATCATTTACATACTCCAAACTGCACCAATAGCAAAAAGTGATCGTACAGTTCATTTTAAGAGATACAGTAGCTGTATAGATCAATTTATTTTAATCTGTTCTACTGGTCTGTTACACTGCAGTTATACTTGCTGAGGTTGTAGCTCTTATTGCTGCTAGCACTGTTCATCGAGTTAGCATCACGACATGGTAATGAACTATACTATCTAGTTGTTATTATTGTGGATATATAAACTTATGTATATTCCATGTGTTTTTTTCTCGAGGGAAATCTCTTAGATGAGTTAAATGAGCTAAAAAGAACACAGAATTGCTTAGAATGTTTCCTTTTTCCAAAGGTCTCAAGTTCGAAACCTCTTACCAGCAAAAGCAAGGGATTTTCCTTCTGAGTCGAGCTCGTCGCACCAGGCTTGCCTAGTGCGGGTTATCTCTCCTATGTGGTTTGCGGTTTGCGAGCTATTGCATAGGAGCAGAGGTTTTACCCTGTGTGCACCAACAGGATAGCGGTTGCGGGTTTTCCTTGTCATTAAAAAAAAAGAATTACACAAAATTACTGGGTTTAATTTTGTTGAAGTTGGAAATGGTTATGTGTTCATTGTTTGAATACATAGACAAACGCCTAAACTTGTCGGGATATTTCATTTGGACACCTTAACTTAGTTCATGACCTATTAAACACCTAATTTTGCTTATATTGTGTTCTATTAGACACACCTAAACTCAGCTCATAACATTAAGCACCTAACGGGAAGGCATAAACTTTGTTCCCCATATTTATGTTGGACACCTTCTCCATGTTGCCTCTGGTTCCCAAATTATCTGTCTTATTATGCGACTTCAGATTTTCTACTCCGAAACTACCATGATTTTTACTCAACTTGACTGTTTCCTAGTTGACCAAATGGTGGGACTTCTTTCCATATTTCCTTCCCAAGGGAAATTCCTTTAATCTGTCTATTGTGTTTACTGCTTTTGAAGTAATAAATAACACTCATGTTGTATAAGTGGGCAAGGAACCAAAACACTATTAATTAGAACTAATCTGCCTTGGAAGTAGCATGCACACTGTATCTTCTATGTAGATAGCTTCCTTTTATATTTTTCCTTGCCATACTGAAGCAAGTCTTGCCAAACTATTCCTCACTTAGAGATGGCGATTTCGCAGTATTGCTGTTTTGATGCTCATCTATCATCTCCAACTCCTTTCTCTTTACTCTGTTCTCACGAGCAGCTTATCCAAAAAATAAAAATCAGGTTTATATTATAATGTTATTAATGACCAGACTCAAGCTTGACTTCCTTTCTGAACGTATGTCCGGCCTATCAAGTGGCACTCCAAGATAATATATGGGTAACAAATGGGCGGTGAAGCTTGTCATACTCATCAAACCCACGTGGACAACTAGTTATTTAGTAGATTACCCTTTTTTGCCATCTCTAATGGAAGATGCAGTCTAATATGTTGTCAATACTTGTGCCACCTTTCGACCAAACAAGAGAAGCTCATATAAAATAAGTGGCAAGGTTGGAGAATTTTGTCCTTGATTCTTCCTGTAAATAGTTTTATTAGTTTATATAAACATGGTCATGCAAGAACTTAACTATAGTACATATATGTGTGGTATTATAATGTTTATAAATCTGATTGGGCGTTCCTCGTTCTTAATGCAGCTTCTTGTTCTCAGCTGCATTGCTGTATGAGGTCAACAAGCTCTCAGGAGTGATGGTTTCTAGAAGTGAATCTAGAGGCAAAAGGCACTAATGTACCCTTTCGCCTTCAGAGGCTGGGATGGTTGGAACCATTTGCTTTACCTTAGTAATTTTCCTAGTAATGTTATGAGAGATGAGGCAAATTTTACCAGAACTTGCAGAACGATATATTAAACGAAATCATGAGCGAGTTTATGTCACTACATTCTTGGTTAATTTAGGTTTACTTAACTTGAATATTTTTATATATTGTTTAACAACATAACGTATGATAATTTTGTGGTGAAAATTCCTCAAGTATTCCTACAATAAGTGTTTTGTTGGTTTAATTCAAGAATAAAAAAGATAGCTGCCCCACGACTCTACTCTACTGAAACATTTGAAAAAAGACAGACAGGATAAGTTTGCTAGTTCTCATTATTTGATTAAGAAATTCAACTAAATAAAATTTCACGTAGCCATGATATTCTACTCGTCGAAGGGATATGTTTTTCATGCATCAAAAAAGGGTCAAAATTATTCTCAAGCTATTTGAAATAGCTCATATATATATATATATATATATATATATATATATATATATATATATATATATATATATATCCATTGACCTTGATGAGTTGTTTTGGCCGTTAGAGCCAAATGCGTTTGTAGTCAAGGTCTTGACGGACGTCGATGAAAAATTACAGTAAAAATAACATTGAAATTTTGGATCACCAAAATGAAGGTGAACTATAGCACACGAAAATTGATAAAATTGAGGGTTTATCTCTCCGGGGCTTGTTTGACCTTGAAAATGTGTCGTTTTGACTGTCAAGGCCAACTAGGTCCATTAAGCGCTTATCGAACGTCCATGAAAAAATTCGGTAGAAGTAATGTTGAAATTTTGAATCATAAAAAATTTATGGACTATAACACATGATAATTGACAAAATAGGGGTTGACATACTCCGGGGCTCATTTGACATTGAAAATGGGTCTTTTTGACCGTCATGGTGAATTGAGTCCATAGTTAAGGTCTTAATGGAATGGGGGTATGCGCGCTTCAGGGATCGTTTGACCTTGAAAACGGGTCGGACTGGACGTGAGGGCCACAAGGATGCATAGCCAATGTTTTACGGACGTCCACAAAAGTTTTTGGAATTTTTGACATCGGAATTCGGATCACCCAAAAAATGATTTCCTATAGCACACGAAAATCGTCAAAAAAGGGATATGCGCGCTTCGGGGCTCGTTTGACCTTGAAATTCGATCGGACTGGCCGTGATATCCAGCCGGCTGCATAGCCAAGGTCTTGACGGACGTCCACAAAATTTTTTGGAATTTTTGACGTCGGAATCTGGATCACCCAAAAAATGGTTTGCTATAGCACATGAAAATTGTCTAAATGGGGAGTATGCATGCTTCGGGGCTCGTTTGACCTTTAAAATGGGTCGGACTAGCCGTGAGGGCAAACTGTCTGCATAGACAAGGTCTTGATGGACGTCCACAAAATTTTTTGGCATTTTTGACGTCGTAATTCGGATCACCCTAAAAATTGTTTTGCTATAGCACACGAAAATCATTGAAACAGGGGGTATGCGCGCTTCGGGGCTCGTTTTACCTTGAAAATGGGTCGGACTGGCCGTGAGAGGCCAACCAGCTACATAGGCAAGGTCTTGACGGACGTCCACAAAAAAATTCAGAAATTTTGACGTCGGAATCCGGATCACCTGAAAAATTGTTTGCTATAGCACACAAAAATTATCTAAATTGGGGGTATGCGCGCATGGGGCTTGTTTGACCTTGGAAAATGGTCGGACTGGCCGTGAGGGCCAACTGGATGCATAGCCAAGGTCTTGACGGACGTCCACAAACATTTTTGACATCTTTGATGTCGAAATTCGGATCACCCAATAAATGGTTTGCTATAGCACACGAAACTCGTCTAAATGGGGAGGGGGGTATACGCGCTTCGAGGCGCGTTTAACCTTTAAAATGGGTTGGACTGGCCGTGACGGACGTACACAAAAAACATTAGCATTTTTGACGTCAGAATCCGCATTACCCAAAAAATAGTTTGTTATAGCACACGAAAATTGTCTAAATGGGGGGTATGCACGCTTCAGGGCTCGTTTGACCTTGAAAATGGGTCAGACTAGCCTTGAGGGACAACCGCCTGCATAGAAAAGTACTTGAAGGACGTCCACAAATTTTTTTGGAATTTTTGACGTCGGAATCAGGATCGCCCAAAAAATGGTTTGCTATTGCACACGAAAATCTTCTAAATAGGGGGGGGGGTTTGCGCACTTCGGGGCTCGTTTGACCTTGAAAATTGGTCGGACTGGACTTGAGGGACAACCGGCTGCATAGACAAGGACTTAAAGGACGTCCACAAAAATTTTTGGAATTTTTGACGTCGGAATCGGGATCGCCAAAAAAATGGTTTGCTATAGCACAAGAAAATCATCTTAATGGGGGGTATGCGCGCTTCGAGGCTCGTTTTACCTTTAAAATTTTTCAGACTGGCCGTGAGGGAAAACCACCTTCATATACAAGAACTTGAAGGACGTCCACAAAAATTTTTAGAATTTTTGACGTCAGAATCAGGATCGCCCAAAAACTGGTTTGCTATAGCACACGAAAATCATCTAAATGGGGGTATGCGCGCTTATAGGCTCGTTTGACCTAGAAAATGGGCCGGACTTGCCGTGAGGACCAACCAGATGCATAGCCAATCTCTTTACGGGTCTCCACAATAATTTTTGGCATTTTTGACGTCCGAATCTGGATCACCCAAAAAATGTTTTGCTATAGCACACGAAAATCGTCTAAATGGGGGGTATGCACGCTTCGAGGCTCGTTTGACCTTTAAAATGGGTCCGAATGGCCATGAAGGCCAACCGGATGCATAGCCAAGGTCTTGACGGACGTCCACAAAAATTTTTGGCATTTTTGACGTTAGAATTCGGATCACCTAAAAAATGGCTTGCAATAGCACACGAAAATCGTCGAAATGGGGGGTATGCGTGCTTCGTGAGTCGTTTAACCTTGAAAATTGGTCATACAAGTCGTAAGGGACAACCGGGTGTATATCCAAAGTCTTGACGGACGTCCACAAAAAATTTGGCATTTTTGACGCCGGAATCTGGATCACCCAAAAAATGGTTTGCTATAGCACACGAAAATCGTATAAATGGTGGGTATGCTCTCTTCGGGGCTTGTTTTACCTTGAAAATGGGTCGGACTGGCCTTAAGGGACAACCGGATCCATAGACAACCTTTTGAAGGACGTCCACAAATTTTTTTTTGCATTTTTGACGTCAGAATCTGGATCACCCAAAAAATGGTATGCTATAGCACACAAAAATTGTCGATATGGGTTGTATGCACGCTTTAGGGCTCGTTTGACCTTGAAAATGGGTCGGACAGGCTATGAGGTCCAACCGGTTGCATATCCGAGGTCTTAACAAACGGCCACAAAAAATATTGGCATTTTTTACGTCCGAATCCGGATCACCCCAAAAATGGTTTGATATAGCACTCGAAAATCATCTAAATGAGGGGTATGCGCTTCGGGGCTCGTTTGACCTTGAAAATGGGTAGGACTGGCCGTGAGGACAACCGGATGCATAGACAAGGTCTTGAAGGACGTCCACAAAAACTTTGGCATTTTTGACGTAGGAATCCGGATCACCAAATAAATGGTTTGTTATTGCACATGAAAATTGGAGGGTATGCGCGCTTCGAGGCTTGTTTGACCTTGAAAATGGGTCGAACTGTCCGTGAGGGACAACCGGATGCATAGCCAACCTCTTGAAGGACGTCCACAAAAATTTTTGGCATTTTTGACATTGGAATCCGGATCACCCAAAAAATGGTTTGCTGCAGCACACGAAAATCGTCTAATGGGGGGTATGCACGCTTCGGAGATCGTTTAACCTTGAAATTGGTCAGACTGGCCGTGAGAGACAACTGGTTGCATAGCCAAGGTCTTGACGGATGTCCACAAAAATTATTGGTATTTTTGACGTTGGAATCCGTATCACTTAAAAATGGTTCGCTATAGGACACAAAATTCATCTAAATGGGGGGGGGGAGAGGGGGTATGCGCGCTTCGGGGCTCTTTTGACCTTGTAAATGGGTCAGACTGGCCAAAAGAGACAATCGGCTGCATATCCAAGCTCTTTATGGACGTCCACAATTTTTTTTGGCATTTTTGACGTTGGAATCCGTTTCAACCCAAGTCGTGATGGCCAACCGTATGCATATACAAGGTCTTGACGGACGTCCACGAAAAAATTTTGACGTCGGAATCCGGATCACCCAAAAAATGGTGTGCTATAGCACACGAAATTTGTCAAAATGAGGGGTATGCTCGCTTCGGGGCTCGTTTGACCTTCCAAATGGGTCTGACAAGCCGTGATGGCCAACCGTATGCATAGACAAGGTCTTGACGGACGTCCACAAAAAAATTTGGCATTTTTGACGTCGAAATCCGGATCACCCAAAAAATGGTGTGCTATAGCAAACGAAAATCGTTGAAATGAGGGGTATGCTCGCTTCGGGGCTCGTTTGACCTTCCAAATGGGTCTTAAAGGCCGTGATGGCCAACCGTATGCATAGTCTTCGGGGCTCTTTTGACCCTCCATATGTGCCAGACAAGCCGTGATGGCCAACCGTATGCATAGACAAGGTCATGATGGACGTCCACGAAAAAATTTGGCATTTTTGACGTCAGAATCCGGATCACCCAAAAAATGGTGTGCTATAGCACACGAAAATCGTCGAAATGAGGGGTATGCTCGCTTCGGGGCTCGTTTGACCTTCCAAATGGGTCTTAAAGGCCGTGATGGCCAACCGTATGCATAGTCTTCGGGGCTCGTTTGACCCTCCATATGGGCCAGACAAGCCGTGATGGCCAACTGTATGCATAGACAAGGTCATGATGGACGTCCACGAAAAAATTTGGCATTTTTGACGTCGGAATCCGGATCACCCAAAAAATTGTGTGCTATAGCACACGAAAATCGTCGAAATGAGGAGTATGCTCGCTTCGGGGCTCGTTTGAACCTCCAAATGGGCCGGACAAACCGTGATGGCCAACCGTATGCATAGACAAGGTCTTGACGGACGCCCACGAAAAATTTGGCATTTTGACGTCATCCGGATCACCCAAAATGGTGTGCTATAGCACACAAAAATCGTCGAAATGAGGCGTATGCTCGCCGGCTAGTTTGACCCTCCAAATGGGCCGGACAAACCGTGATGGCCAACCGTATGCATAGACAAGGTCTTGACGGACGCCCACGAAAAATTTGGCATTTTTGACGTCGAATCGGATCACCCAAAAATAGTGTGCTATAGCACACGAAAATCGTCGAAACGAGGCGTGTGCTCGCCAGGCTCGTTTGACCCTCCAAATGGGCCGGACAATCCGTGATGGCCAACCGTATGCATAGACAAGGTCTTGACGGACATCCACGAAAAAATTTGGCATTTTTGACGTCAGAATCCGGATCACCCAAAAAATGGTGTGCTATAGCACACGAAAATCGTCGAAATGAGGCGTATGCTCGCTTCGGGGCTCGTTTGACCCTCCAAATGGGCCGGACAATCCGTGATGGCCAACCGTATGCATAGACAAGGTCTTGACGAACGTCCACGAAAAGATTTGGCATTTTGACGTCGGAATCCGGATCACCCAAAAAATGGTGTGCTATAGCACACGAAAATCGTCGAAATGAGGCGTATGCTCGCTTCGGGGCTCGTTTGACCCTCCAAATGGGCCGGACAAACCGTGATGGCCAACCGTATGCATAGACAAGGTCTTGACGGACGTCCATGAAAAAATTTGGCATTTTTGACGTCGGAATCCGAATCACCCAAAAAATGGTGTGCCATAGCACACGAAAATCGTCGAAATTAGGCGTATGCTCGCTTCGGGGCTAGTTTGACCCTCCAAATGGGCCGGACAAGCCGTTATGGCCAACCGTATGCATAGACAAGGTCTTGACGGACGTCCATGAAAAAATTTGGTATTTTTTACGTCGAATACGGATCACCCAAAAAATGGTGTGCTATAGCACACGAAAATCGTCGAAATGAGGCGTATGCTCGCTTCGGGGCTCGTTTGACCCTCCAAATGGGCCGGACAAGCCGTGATGGCCAACCGTATGCATAGACAAGGTCTTGACGGACGTCCACGAAAAAATTTGGCATTTTTGACGTCGGAATCCAGATCACCCAAAAAATGGTGTGCTATAGCACACGAAAAATCGTCGAAATGAGGTGTATGCTCGCTTCGGGGCTCGTTTGACCCTCCAAATGGGCCGGACAAACCGTGATGGCCAACCGTATGCATAGACAAGGTCTTGACGGACGTCCACGAAATTTTTTTACATTTTTGACATCGGAATCCGTATCACCCAAAAAATGGTGTGCTATAGCACATGAAAATCGTTGAAATGAGGCGTATGCTCGCTTCGGGGCTCGTTTGACCCTCCAAATGGGCCGAACAAGCCGTGATGGCCAACCGTATGCATAGAAAATGTCTTGACGGACGTCCACGAAAAAATTTGGCATTTTTGACGTTGGAATCCGGATCACCCAAAAAATGGTGTGCTATAGCACACAAAAATCGTCGAAATGAGGCGTATGCTCGCTTCGGGGCTCGTTTGACCCTCCAAATGGGCCGGACAAGCCGTGATGGCCAACCGTATGCATAGACAAGGTCTTGACGGACGTCCACGAAAACATTTGGCATTTTTGACGTCGGAATCCGGATCACCCAAAAAATGGTGATGGCCAACCGTATGCATAGACAACGTCTTGACGGACGTCCACGAACAAATTTGGCATTTTTGACTTCGGAATCCCGATCACCCAAAAAATGGTGTGTAATAGCACACGAAAATCGTCGAAATGAGGCGTATGCTCGATTCGGGGCTCGTTTGACCTTCCAAATGGGTCGGAAAAGCCGTGATGGCCAACCGTATGCATAGACAACGTCTTGACGGACGCCCACGAACAAATTTGGCATTTTTGACGCCGGAATCCCGATCACCCAAAAAATGGTGTGTAATAGCACACGAAAATCGTCGAAATGAGGCGTATGCTCGATTCGGGGCTCGTTTGACCTTCCAAATGGGTCGGAAAAGCCGTGATGGCCAACTGTATGCATAGACAACGTCTTGACGGACGTCCACGAACAAATTTGGCATTTTTGATGCTTGAATCCCGATCACCCAAAAAATGGTGTGTAATAGCACACGAAAATCGTCGAAATGAGGCGTATGCTCGATTCAGGGCTCGTTTGACCTTCCAAATGGGTCGGAAAAGCCGTGATGGCCAACCGTATGCATAGACAACGTCTTGACGGACGTCCACGAAAAATTTGGCATTTTTGACGTCGGAATCCCGATCACCCAAAAAATTGTGTGTAATAGCACACGAAAATCGTCGAAATGAGGCGTATAATGCTCGATTCGGGGCTCGTTTGACCTTCCAAATGGGTCGGAAAAGCCGTGATGGCAACCGTATGCATAGACAACGTCTTGACGGACGTCCACGAACAAATTTGGCATTTTTGACTTCGGAATCCCGATCACCCAAAAAATGGTGTGTAATAGCACACGAAAATCGTCGAAATGAGGCGTATGCTCGATTCGGGGCTCGTTTGACCTTCCAAATGGGTCGGAAAAGCCGTGATGGTTAACCGTATGCATAGACAACGTCTTGACGGACGTCCACGAACAAATTTGGCATTTTTGACGTCGGAATCCCGATCACCCAAAAAATGGTGTGTAATAGCACACGAAAATCATCAAAATGAGGCGTATGCTCGATTCGGGGCTCGTTTGACCTTCCAAATGGGTCGGAAAAGCCGTGATGGCCAACCGTATGCATAGACAACGTCTTGACGGACGTCCACGAACAAATTTGGCATTTTTGACTTTGGAATCCCGATCACCCAAAAAATGGTGTGTAATAGCACACGAAAATCATCTAAATGAGGCGTATGCTCGATTTGGGGCTCGTTTGACCTTACAAATGGGTCGGAAAAGCCGTGATGGCCAACCGTATGCATAGACAACGTCTTGACAGACGTCCACGAACAAATTTGGCATTTTTGACGTCGGAATCCCGATCACCCAAAAAATGGTGTGTAATAGCACACGAAAATCATCGAAATGAGGCGTATGCTCGATTTGGGGCTCGTTTGACCTTCCAAATGGGTCGGAAAAGCCGTGATGGCCAACCGTATGCATAGACAACGTCTTGACGGACGTCCACGAACAAATTTGGCATTTTTGACGTCGGAATCTCGATCACCCAAAAAATGGTGTGTAATAGCACACGAAAATCGTCGAAATGAGGCGTATGCTCGATTCAGGGCTCGTTTGACCTTCCAAATGGGTCGGAAAAGCCGTGATGGCCAACCGTATGCATAGACAACGTCTTGACGGACGTCCACGAACAAATTTGGCATTTTTGACTTCGGAATCCCGATCACCCAAAAAATGGTGTGTAATAGCACACGAAAATCGTCGAAATGAGGCGTATGCTCGATTCGGGGCTCGTTTGACCTTCCAAATGGGTCGGAAAAGCCGTGATGGCCAACCGTATGGATAGACAACGTCTTGACGGACGTCCACGAACAAATTTGGCATTTTTGACTTCGGAATCCCGATCACCCAAAAAATGGTGTGTAATAGCACACGAAAATCGTCGAAATGAGGCGTATGCTCGATTCGGGGCTCGTTTGACCTTCCAAATGGGTCGGAAAAGCCGTGATGGCCAACCGTATGCATAGACAACGTCTTGACGGACATCCACGAACAAATTTGGCATTTTTGACGTCAGAATCCCGATCACCCAAAAAATGGTGTGTAATAGCACACGAAAATCGTCGAAATGAGGCGTATGCTCGATTCGGGGCTCGTTTGACCTTCCAAATGGGTCGGAAAAGCCGTGATGGCCAACCGTATGCATAGACAACGTCTTGACGGACGTCCACAAACAAATTTGGCATTTTTGACGTCGGAATCCCGATCACCCAAAAAATGGTGTGTAATAGCACACGAAAATCGTCGAAATGAGGCGTATGCTCAATTCGGGGCTCGTTTGACCTTCCAAATGGGTCGGAAAAGCCGTGATGGCCAACCGTATGCATAGACAACGTCTTGAAGGACGTCCACGAACAAATTTGGCATTTTTGACGTCGGAATCCCGATCACCCAAAAAATGGTGTGTAATAGCACACGAAAATCGTCGAAATGAGGCGTATGCTCGATTCGGGGCTCGTTTGACCTTCCAAATGGGTTGGAAAAGCCGTGATGGCCAATCGTATGCATAGACAACGTCTTGACGGACGTCCACGAACAAATTTGGCATTTTTGACGTCGGAATCCCGATCACCCAAAAAATGGTGTGTAATAGCACACGAAAATCGTCGAAATGAGGCGTATGCTCGATTCGGGGCTCGTTTGACCTTCCAAATGGGTCGAAAAAGCCGTGATGGCCAACCGTATGCATAGACAACGTCTTGACGGACGTCCACGAACAAATTTGGCATTTTTGACTTCTGAATCCCGATCACCCAAAAAATGGTGTGTAATAGCACACGAAAATCGTCGAAATGAGGCGTATGCTCGATTCGGGGCTCGTTTGACCTTCCAAATGGGTCGGAAAATCCGTGATGGCCAACCGTATGCATAGACAACGTCTTGACGGACGTCCACGAACAAATTTGGCATTTTTGACGTCGGAATCCCGATCACCCAAAAAATGGTGTGTAATAGCACACGAAAATCGTCGAAATGAGGCGTATGCTCGATTCGGGACTCGCTTGACCTTCCAAATGGGTCGGAAAAGCCGTGATGGCCAACCGTATGCATAGACAACGTCTTGACGGACGTCCACGAACAAATTTGGCATTTTTGACGTCGGAATCCCGATCACCCAAAAAATGGTGTGTAATAGCACACGAAAATCATCGAAATGAGGCGTATGCTCGATTCGGGGCTCTTTTTACCTTCCAAATGGGTCGGAAAAGCCGTGATGGCCAACCGTATGCATAGACAACGTCTTGACGGACGTCCACGAACAAATTTGGCATTTTTGACTTCGGAATCCCGATCACCCAAAAAATGGTGTGTAATACCACACGAAAATCGTCGAAATGAGGCGTATGCTCGATTCGGGGCTCGTTTGACCTTCCAAATGGGTCGGAAAAGCCGTGATGGCCAACCGTATGCATAGACAACGTCTTGACGGACGCCCACGAACAAATTTGGCATTTTTGACGTCGGAATCCCGATCACCCAAAAAATGGTGTGTAATAGCACACGAAAATCGTCGAAATGAGGCGTATGCTCGATTCGGGGCTCGTTTGACCTTCCAAATGGGTCGGAAAAGCCGTGATGGCCAACCGTATGCATAGACAACGTCTTGACGGACGTCCACGAACAAATTTGGCATTTTTGACGTCGGAATCCCGATCACCCAAAAAATGGTGTGTAATAGCACACGAAAATCGTCGAAATGAGGCGTATGCTCGATTCAGGACTCGTTTGACCTTCCAAATGGGTCGGAAAAGCCGTGATGGCCAACCGTATGCATAGACAACTTCTTGACGGACGTCCACGAACAAATTTGGCATTTTTGACGTCGGAATCCCGATCACCCAAAAAATGATGTGTAATAGCACACGAAAATCGTCGAAATGAGGCGTATGCTCGATTCGGGGCTCGTTTGACCTTCCAAATGGGTCGGAAAAGCCGTGATGGCCAACCATATGCATAGACAACGTCTTGACGGACGTCCACGAACAAATTTGGCATTTTTGACGTCGGAATCCCGATCACCCAAAAAATGGTGTGTAATAGCACACGAAAATCGTCGAAATGAGGCGTATGCTCGATTCGGGGCTCTTTTTACCTTCCAAATGGGTCGGAAAGCCGTGATGGCCAACCGTATGCATAGACAACGTCTTGAGGGACGTCCACGAACAAATTTGGCATTTTTGACGTCAGAATCCCGATCACCCAAAAAATGGTGTGTAATAGCACACGAAAATCGTCGAAATGAGGCGTATGCTCGATTCGGGGCTCGTTTGACCTTCCAAATGGGTCGGAAAAGCCGTGATGGCCAACCGTATGCATAGACAACATCTTGACGGACGTCCACGAACAAATTTGGCATTTTTGACGTCGGAATCCCGATCACCCAAAAAATGATGTGTAATAGCACACGAAAATCGTCGAAATGAGGCGTATGCTCGATTCGGGGCTCGTTTGACCTTCCAAATTGGTCGGAAAAGCCGTGATGGCCAACCGTATGCATAGACAACGTCTTGAAAGACGTCCACGAACAAATTTGGCATTTTTGACTTCGGAATCCCGATCACCCAAAAAATGGTGTGTAATAGCACACGAAAATCGTCGAAATGAGGCGTATGCTCGATTCGGGGCTCGTTTGACCTTCCAAATGGGTCAGAAAAGCCGTGATGGCCAACCGTATGCATAGACAACGTCTTGACGGACGTCCAACAACAAATTTGGCATTTTTGACGTCAGAATCCCGATCACCCAAAAAATGGTGTGTAATAGCACACGAAAATCGTCGAAATGAGGCGTATGCTTGATTCGAGGGCTCGTTTGACCTTCCAAAAGGGTCGGAAAAGCCGTGATGGCCAACCGTATGCATAGACAACGTCTTGACGGATGTCCACGAACAAATTTGGCATTTTTGACGTCGGAATCCCGATCACCCAAAAAATGGTGTGTGATAGCACACGAAAATCGTCGAAATGAGGCGTATGCTCGATTCGTGGATCGTTTGACCTTCCAAATGGGTCGGAAAAGCCGTGATGGCCAACCGTATGCATAGACAACGTCTTGATGGACGTCCACGAACAAATTTGGCATTTTTGACTTCAAAATCCCGATCACCCAAAAAATGGTGTGTAATAGCACACGAAAATCGTCGAAATGAGGCGTATGCTCGATTCGGGGCTCGTTTGACCTTCCAAATGGGTTGGAAAAGCCGTGATGGCCAACCGTATGCATAGACAACGTCTTGACGGACGTCCACGAACAAATTTGGCATTTTTGACTTCGGAATCCTGATCACCCAAAAAATGGTGTGTAATAGCACACGAAAATCGTCGAAATGAGGCGTATGCTCGATTCGGGGCTCGTCTGACCTTCAAAATGGGTCGGAAAAGTCGTGATGGCCAACCGTATGCATAGACAACGTCTTGATGGACGTCCACGAACAAATTTGGCATTTTTGACTTCGGAATCACGATCACCCAAAAAATGGTGTGTAATAGCACACGAAAATCGTTGAAATGAGGCGTATGCTCGATTCGAGGCTTGTTTGACCTTCCAAATGGGTCAGAAAATCCGTGATGGTCAACCGTATGCATAGTGAACGTCTTGACGGACGTCCACGAACAAATTTGGCATTTTTGACTTCGGAATCCCGATCACCCAAAAAATGATGTGTAATAGCACACGAAAATCGTCGAAATGAGGCGTATGCTCGATTCGGGCTCGTTTGACCTTCCAAATGGGTCGGAAAAGCCGTGATGGCCAACCGTATGCATAGACAACGTCTTGACGGACGTCCACGAACAAATTTGGCATTTTTGACTTCGGAATCCCGATCACCCAAAAAATGGTGTGTAATAACACACGAAAATCGTCGAAATGAGGCGTATGCTCGATTCGGGGCTCGTTTGACCTTCCAAATGGGTCAGAAAAGCCGTGATGGCCAACCGTATGCATAGACAACGTCTTGACGGACGTCCACGAACAAATTTGGCATTTTTGACGTCGGAATCCCGATCACCCAAAAAATGGTGTGTAATAGCACACGAAAATCGTCGAAATGAGGCGTATGCTTGATTCGGGGCTCGTTTGACCTTCCAAATGGGTCGGAAAAGCCGTGATGGCCAACCGTATGCATAGACAACGTCTTGACGGACGTCCACGAACAAATTTGGCATTTTTGACTTCGGAATCCCGATCACCCAAAAAAAGGTGTGTAATAGCACACGAAAATTGTCGAAATGAGGCGTATGCTCGATTCGGGGCTCGTTTGACCTTCCAAATGGGTCGGAAAAGCCGTGATGGCCAACCGTATGCATAGACAACGTCTTGATGGACGTCCACGAACAAATTTGGCATTTTTGACGTCAAAATCCCGATCACCCAAAAAATGGTGTGTAATAGCACACGAAAATCGTCGAAATGAGGCGTATGCTCGATTCGAGGCTCGTTTGACCTTCCAAATGGGTCGGAAAAGCCGTGATGGCCAACCGTATGCATAGACAACGTCTTGACGGACGTCCACGAACATCGGAATCCCGATCACCCAAAAAATGATGTGTAATAGCACACGAAAATCGTCGAAATGAGGCGTATGCTCGATTCGGGGCTCGTTTGACCTTCCAAATGGGTCGGAAAAGCCGTGATGGCCAACCGTATGCATAGACAACGTCTTGACAGACGTCCACGAACAAATTTGGCATTTTTGACTTCGGAATCCCGATCACCCTAAAAATGGTGTGTAATAGCACACGAAAATCGTCGAAATGAGGTGTATGCTCGATTCGGGGCTCGTTTAACCTTCCAAATGGGTCGGAAAAGCCGTGATGGCCAACCGTATGCATTGACAACGTCTTGACGGACGTCCAACAACAAATTTGGCATTTTTGACGTCAGAATCCCGATCACCCAAAAAATGGTGTGTAATAGCACACGAAAATCGTCGAAATGAGGCGTATGCTCAATTCGGGGCTCGTTTGACCTTCCAAATGGGTCGGAAAAGCCGTGATGGCCAACCGTATGCATAGACAACGTCTTGACGGACGTCCACGAACAAATTTGGCATTGTTGACTTCGTAATCCCGATCACCCAAAAAATGGTGTTTAATAGCACACGAAAATTGTCGAAATGAGGCGTATGCTCGATTCGGGGCTCGTTTGACCTTCCAAATGGGTCGGAAAAGCCGTGATGGCCAACCGCATGCATAGACAACGTCTTGACGGACGTCCACGAACAAATTTGGCATTTTTGACGTCGGAATCCCGATCACCCAAAAAATGGTGTGTAATAGCACACGAAAATCATCGAAATGAGGCGTATGCTCGATTCGGGGCTCGTTTGACCTTCCAAATGGGTCAGAAAAGCCGTGATGGCCAACCGTATGCATAGACAACTTCTTGAAGGACGTCCACGAACAAATTTGGCATTTTTGACGTCAGAATCCCGATCACCCAAAAAATGGTGTGTAATAGCACACGAAAATCGTCGAAATGAGGCGTATGCTCGATTCGGGGCTCGTTTGACCTTCCAAATGGGTCGAAAAGCCGTGATGGCCAACCGTATGTATAGACAACGTCTTGACGGACGTCCACGAACAAATTTGGCATTTTAGACGTCGGAATCCCGATCACCCAAAAAATGGTGTGTAATAGCACACGAAAATCGTCGAAATGAGGCGTATGCTCGATTCAGGACTCGTTTGACCTTCCAAATGAGTCGGAAAAGCCGTGATGGCCAACCGTATGCATAGACAACTTCTTGACGGACGTCCACGAACAAATTTGGCTTTTTTGACTTCGGAATCCCGATCACCCAAAAAATGGTGTGTAATAGCACACGAAAATCGTCAATATGAGGCGTATGCTCGATTCGGGGCTCGTTTGACCTTCCAAATGGGTCGGAAAAGCCGTGATGGCCAACCGTATGCATAGACAACGTCTTGACGGACGTCCACAAACAAATTTGGCATTTTTGACGTCGGAATCCTGATCACCCAAAAAATGGTGTGTAATAGCACACGAAAATCGTCGAAATGAGGCGTATGCTCGATTCGGGGCTCGTTTGACCTTCCAAATGGGTCGGAAAAGCCGTGATGGCCAACCGTATGCATAGACAACGTCTTGACGGACGTCCACGAACAAATTTGGCATTTTTGACGTCAGAATCCCGATCACCCAAAAAATGGTGTGTAATAGCACACGAAAATCGTCGAAATGAGGCGTATGCTCGATTCGGGGCTCGTTTGACCTTCCAAATGGGTCGGAAAAGCCGTGATGGCCAACCGTATGCATAGAAAACGTCTTGACGGATGTCCACAAACAAATTTGGCATTTTTGATGTCGGAATCCCGATCACCCAAAAAATGGTGTGTAATAGCACACGAAAATCGTCGAAATGAGGCGTATGCTCGATTCGGGGCTCGTTTGACCTTCCAAATGGGTCGGAAAAGCCGTGATGGCCAACCGTATGCATAGACAACGTCTTGACGGACGTCCACGAACAAATTTGGCATTTTTGACGTCGGAATCCCGATCACCCAAAAATGGTGTGTAATAGCACACGAAAATCGTCGAAATGAGGCGTATGCTCGATTCGGGGCTCGTTTGACCTTCCAAATGGGTCGGAAAAGCCGTGATGGCCAACCGTATGCATAGACAACTTCTTGACGGACGTCCACGAACAAATTTGGCATTTTTGACGTCGGAATCCCGATCACCCAAAAAATGGTGTGTAATAGCACACGAAAATCGTCGAAATGAGGCGTATGCTCGATTCGGGGCTTGTTTGACCTTCCAAATGGGTCGGAAAAGCCGTGATGGCCAACCGTATGCATAGACAACGTCTTGACGGACGTCCACGAACAAATTTGGCATTTTTGACGTCGGAATCCCGATCACCCAAAAAATGGTGTGTAATAGCACACGAAAATCGTCGAAATGAGGCGTATGCTCGATTCGGGGCTCGTTTGACCTTCCAAATGGGTCGGAAAAGCCGTGATGGCCAACCGTATGCATAGACAATGTCTTGACGGACGTCCACGAACAAATTTGGCATTTTTGACGTCGGAATCCCGATCACCCAAAAAATGATGTGTAATAGCACACGAAAATCGTCGAAATGAGGCGTATGCTCGATTCGGGGCTCGTTTGACCTTCCAAATGGGTTGGAAAAGCCGTGATGGCCAACCGTATGCATAGAAAACTTCTTGACGGACGTCCACGAACAAATTTGGCATTTTTGACGTCGGAATCCCGATCACCCAAAAAATGATGTGTAATAGCACACGAAAATCGTCGAAATGAGGCGTATGCTCGATTCGGGGCTCGTTTGACCTTCCAAATGGGTCGAAAAAGCCGTGATGGCCAACCGTATGCATAGACAACTTCTTGACGGACGTCCACGAACAAATTTGGCATTTTTGACGTCGGAATCCCGATCACCCAAAAAATGATGTGTAATAGCACACGAAAATCGTCGAAATGAGGCGTATGCTCGATTCAGGGCTCATTTGACCTTCCAAATGGGTCGGAAAAGCCGTGATGGCCAACCGTATGCATAGAAAACTTCTTGACGGACGTCCACGAACAAATTTGGCATTTTTGACGTCGGAATCCCGATCACCCAAAAAATGATGTGTAATAGCACACGAAAATCGTCGAAATGAGGCGTATGCTCGATTCGGGGCTCGTTTGACCTTCCAAATAGGTCGGAAAAGCCGTGATGGCCAACCGTATGCATAGACAACTTCTTGACGGACGTCCACGAACAAATTTGGCATTTTTGACGTCGGAATCCCGATCACCCAAAAAATGGTGTGTAATAGCACACGAAAATCGTCGAAATGAGGCGTATGCTCGATTCGGGGCTCGTTTGACCTTCCAAATGGGTCGGAAAAGCCGTGATGGCCAACCGTATGCATAGACAACGTCTTGACGGACGTCCACGAACAAATTTGGCATTTTTGACGTCAGAATCCCGATCACCCAAAAAATGATGTGTAATAGCACACGAAAATCGTCGAAATGAGGCGTATGCTCGATTCAGGGCTCGCTTGGCCTTTCAAATGGGTCGGAAAAGCCGTGATGGCCAACCGTATGCATAGACAACTTCTTGACGGACGTCCACGAACAAATTTGGCATTTTTGACGTCGGAATCCCGATCACCCAAAAAATGATGTGTAATAGCACACGAAAATCGTCGAAATGAGGCGTATGCTCGATTCGGGGCTCGTTTGACCTTCCAAATGGGTCGGAAAAGCCATGATGGCCAACCGTATGCATAGACAACGTCTTGACGGACGTCCACAAACAAATTTGGCATTTTTGACGTTGGAATCCCGATCACCCAAAAAATGGTGTGTAATAGCACACGAAAATCGTCGAAATGAGGCGTATGCTCGATTCGGGGCTCGTTTGACCTTCCAAATGGGTCGGAAAAGTCGTGATGGCCAACCGTATGCATAGACAACGTCTTGACGGACGTCCACGAACAAATTTGGCATTTTTGACGTCGGAATCCCGATCACCCAAAAAATGGTGTGTAATAGCACACGAAAATCGTCGAAATAAGGCGTATGCTCGATTCGGGGCTCGTTTGACCTTCCAAATGGGTCGAAAAAGCCGTGATGGCCAACCGTATGCATAGACAACGTCTTGACGGACGTCCACGAACAAATTTGGCATTTTTGACGTCGGAATCCCGATCACCCAAAATATTGTGTGTAATAGCGCACGAAAATCATCGAAATGAGGCGTATGCTCAATTCGGGGCTCGTTTGACCTTCCAAATGGGTTGGAAAAGCCGTGATGGCCAACCGTATGCATAGACAACGTCTTGACGGACGTCCACGAACAAATTTGGCATTTTTGATTTCGGAATCCCGATCACCCAAAAAATGGTGTGTAATAGCACACGAAAATCGTCGAAATGAGGCGTATGCTCGATTCAGGGCTCGTTTGACCTTCCAAATGGGTCGGAAAAGCCGTGATGGCCAACCGTATGCATAGACAACGTCTTGACGGACGTCCACGAACAAATTTGGCATTTTTGACGTCGTAATCTCGATCACCCAAAAAATGGTGTGTAATAGCACACGAAAATCGTCGAAACGAGGCGTATGCTCAATTCGGGGCTCGTTTGACCTTCCAAATGGGTCGGAAAAGCCGTGATGGCCAACCGTATGCATAGACAACGTCTTGACGGACGTCCACGAACAAATTTGGCATTTTTGACGTCGGAATCCCGATCACCAAAAAATGGTGTGTAATAGCACACGAAAATCGTCGAAATGAGGCGTATGCTTGATTCGGCGCTCGTTTGACCTTCCAAATGGGTCGGAAAAGCCGTGATGGCCAACCGTATGCATAGACAACGTCTTCACAGACGTCCATGAACAAATTTGGCATTTTTGACGTCAGAATCCCGATCACCCAAAAAATGGTGTGTAATAGCACACGAAAATCGTCGAAATGAGGCGTATGCTCGATTCGGGGCTCGTTTGACCTTCCAAATGGGTCGGAAAAGCCGTGATGGCCAACCATATGCATAGACAACTTCTTGACGGACGTCCACGAACAAATTTGGCATTTTTGACGTCGGAATCCCGATCACCCAAAAAATGGTGTGTAATAGCACACGAAAATCGTCGAAATGAGGCGTATGCTCGATTCGGGGCTCGTTTGACCTTCCAAATGGGTCGGAAAAGCCGTGATGACCAACCGTATGCATAGACAACTTCTTGACGGATGTCCACGAACAAATTTGGCATTTTTGACGTCGGAATCCCGATCACCCAAAAAATGGTGTGTAATAGCACACGAAAATCGTCGAAATGAGGCGTATGCTCGATTCGGGGCTCGTTTGACCTTCCAAATGGGTCGGAAAAGCCGTGATGGCCAACCGTATGCATAGACAACGTCTTGACGGACGTCCACGAACAAATTTGGCATTTTGACGTCGGAATCCCGATCACCCAAAAAATGGTGTGTAATAGCACACGAAAATCGTCGAAATGAGGCGTATGCTCGATTCAGGGCTCGTTTGACCTTCCAAATGGGTCGGAAAAGCCGTGATGGCCAACCGTATGCATAGACAACGTCTTGACGGACGTCCACGAACAAATTTGGCATTTTTGACGTCGGAATCCCGATCACCCAAAAAATGATGTGTAATAGCACACGAAAATCGTCGAAATGAGGCGTATGCTCGATTCTGGGCTCGTTTGACCTTCCAAATGGGTCGGAAAAGCCGTGATGGCAAACCGTATGCATAGACAACGTCTTGACGGACGTCCACGAACAAATTTGGCATTTTTGACGTTGGAATCCCGATCACCCAAAAAATGGTGTGTAATAGCACACGAAAATCGTCGAAATGAGGCGTATGCTCGATTCTGGGCTCGTTTGACCTTCCAAATGGGTCGGAAAAGCCGTGATGGCCAACCGTATGCATAGACAACGTCTTGACGGACGTCCACGAACAAATTTGGCATTTTTGACGTCGGAATCCCGATCACCCAAAAATGGTGTGTAATAGCACATGAAAATCGTCGAAATGAGGCGTATGCTCGATTCGGGGCTCGTTTGACCTTCCAAATGGGTCGGAAAAGCCGTGATGGCCAACCGTATGCATAGACAACGTCTTGACGGACGTCCACGAACAAATTTGGCATTTTTGACGTCAGAATCCCGATCACCCAAAAAATGGTGTGTAATAGCACACGAAAATCGTCGAAATGAGGCGTATGCTTGATTCGGGGCTCGTTTGACCTTCCAAATGGGTCGGAAAAGCCGTGATGGCCAACCGTATGCATAGACAACGTCTTGACGGACGTCCACGAACAAATTTGGCATTTTTGACGTCGGAATCCCGATCACCCAAAAAATGGTGTGTAATAGCACACGAAAATCGTCAAAATGAGGCATATGCTCGATTCGGGGCTCGTTTGACCTTCCAAATGGGTCGGAAAAGCCGTGATGGCCAACCGTATGCATAGACAACGTCTTGACGGACGTCCACGAACAAATTTGGCATTTTTGACGTCGGAATCCCGATCACCCAAAAAATGATGTGTAATAGCACACGAAAATCATCGAAATGAGGCGTATGCTCGATTCGGGGCTCGTTTGACCTTCCAAATGGGTCGGAAAAGCCGTGATGGCCAACCGTATGCATAGACAACTTCTTGACGGACGTCCACGAACAAATTTGGCATTTTTGACGTCGGAATCCCGATCACCCAAAAAATGATGTGTAATAGCACACGAAAATCGTCGAAATGAGGCGTATGCTCGATTCAGGGCTCGTTTGACCTTCCAAATGGGTCGGAAAAGCCGTGATGACCAACCGTATGCATAGACAACTTCTTGACGGACGTCCACGAACAAATTTGGCATTTTTGACGTCGGAATCCCGATCACCCAAAAATGGTGTGTAATAGCACACGAAAATCGTCGAAATGAGGCGTATGCTCGATTTGGGGCTCGTTTGACCTTCCAAATGGGTCGGAAAAGCCGTGATGGCCAACCGTATGCATAGACAACTTCTTGACGGACGTCCACGAACAAATTTGGCATTTTTGACGTCGGAATCCATATCACCCAAAAAATGATGTGTAATAGCACACGAAAATCGTCGAAATGAGGCGTATGCTCGATTCGGGGCTCGTTTGACCTTCCAAATGGGTCGGAAAAGCCGTGATGGCCAACCGTATGCATAGACAACGTCTTGACGGACGTCCACGAACAAATTTGGCATTTTTGACGCCGGAATCCCGATCACCCAAAAAATGATGTGTAATAGCACACGAAAATCGTCGAAATGAGGCGTATGCTCGATTCAGGGCTCGTTTGACCTTCCAAATGGGTCGGAAAAGCCGTGATGGCCAACCGTATGCATAGACAACTTCTTGACGGACGTCCACGAACAAATTTGGCATTTTTGACGTCGGAATCCCGATCACCCAAAAATGATGTGTAATAGCACACGAAAATCATCGAAATGAGGCGTATGCTCGATTTGGGGCTCGTTTGACCTTCCAAATGGGTCGGAAAAGCCGTGATGGCCAACCGTATGCATAGACAACTTCTTGACGGACGTCCACGAACAAATTTGGCATTTTTGACGTCGAAATCCCGATCACCCAAAAAATGATGTGTAATAGCACACGAAAATCGTCGAAATGAGGCGTATGCTCGATTCAGGACTCGTTTGACCTTCCAAATGGGTCGGAAAAGCCGTGATGGCCAACCGTATGCATAGACAACTTCTTGACGGACGTCCACGAACAAATTTGGCATTTTTGACGTTGGAATCCCGATCACCCAAAAAATGATGTGTAATAGCACACGAAAATCGTCGAAATGAGGCGTATGCTCGATTCGGGGCTCGTTTGACCTTCCAAATGGGTCGGAAAAGCCGTGATGGCCAACCGTATGCATAGACAACTTCTTGACGGACGTCCACGAACAAATTTGGCATTTTGACGTCGGAATCCCGATCACCCAAAAAATGGTGTGTAATAGCACACGAAAATCGTCGAAATGAGGCGTATGCTCGATTCAGGGCTCGTTTGACCTTCCAAATGGGTCGGAAAAGCCGTGATGACCAACCGTATGCATAGACAACTTCTTGACGGACGTCCACGAACAAATTTGGCATTTTTGACGTCGGAATCCCGATCACCCAAAAAATGGTGTGTAATAGCACACGAAAATCGTCGAAATGAGGCGTATGCTCGATTCAGGGCTCGTTTGACCTTCCAAATGGGTCGGAAAAGCCGCGATGGCCAACCGTATGCATAGACAACTTCTTGACGGACGTCCACGAACAAATTTGGCATTTTTGACGTCGGAATCCCGATCACCCAAAAAATGATGTGTAATAGCACACGAAAATCGTCGAAATGAGGCGTATGCTCGATTCAGGGCTCGTTTGACCTTCCAAATGGGTCGGAAAAGCCGTGATGACCAACCGTATGCATAGACAACTTCTTGACGGACGTCCACGAACAAATTTGGCATTTTTGACGTTGGAATCCCGATCACCCAAAAAATGGTGTGTAATAGCACACGAAAATCGTCGAAATGAGGCGTATGCTCGATTCGGAGCTCGTTTGACCTTCCAAATGGGTCGGAAAAGCCGTGATGGCCAACCGTATGCATAGACAACTTCTTGACGGACGCCCACGAACAAATTTGGCATTTTTGACGTCGGAATCCCGATCACCCAAAAAATGGTGTGTAATAGCACACGAAAATCGTCGAAATGAGTCGATGCTCGATTCAGGGCTCGTTTGACCTTCCAAATGGGTCGGAAAAGCCGTGATGGCCAACCGTATGCATAGACAACTTCTTGACGGACGTCCACGAACAAATTTGGCATTTTTGACGTCGGAATCCCGATCACCCAAAAAATGATGTGTAATAGCACACGAAAATCGTCGAAATGAGGCGTATGCTCGATTCGGGGCTCGTTTGACCTTCCAAATGGGTCGGAAAAGCCGTGATGGCCAACCGTATGCATAGACAACTTCTTGACGGACGTCCACGAACAAATTTGGCATTTTTGACGTTGGAATCCCGATCACCCAAAAAATGATGTGTAATAGCACACGAAAATCGTCGAAATGAGGCGTATGCTCGATTCAGGGCTCGTTTGACCTTCCAAATGGGTCGGAAAAGCCGTGATGGCCAACCGTATGCATAGACAACTTCTTGACGGACGTCCACGAACAAATTTGGCATTTTTGACGTCGGAATCCCGATCACCCAAAAAATGATGTGTAATAGCACACGAAAATCGTCGAAATGAGGCGTAGCACACGAAAATGGGTCGGAAAAGCCGTGATGGCCAACCGTATGCATAGACAACGTCTTGACGGACGTCCACGAACAAATTTGGCATTTTTGACGTCGGAATCCCGATCACCCAAAAAATGATGTGTAATAGCACACGAAAATCGTCGAAATTTTCCGTGATGACCAACCGTATGCATAGACAACTTCTTGACGGACGTCCACGAACAAATTTGGCATTTTTGACGTCGGAATCCCGATCACCCAAAAAATGGTGTGTAATAGCACACGAAAATCGTCAAAATGAGGCGTATGCTCGATTCGGGGCTCGTTTGACCTTCCAAATGGGTCGGAAAAGCCGTGATGGCCAACCGTATGCATAGACAACTTCTTGACGGACGTCCACGAACAAATTTGGCATTTTTGACGTCGGAATCCCGATCACCCAAAAAATGATGTGTAATAGCACACGAAAATCGTCGAAATGAGGTTGATGTTTGACCTTCCAAATGGGTCGGAAAAGCCGTGATGGCCAACCGTATGCATAGACAAC
>JAPXVU010000086.1:0-28047 GCA_027789145.1 Solanum arcanum
TCCCTTGGGAAATCTGATGACCCAAAAATCTTACATCAGTTTGGAAAAGACTCATTTTGGTTTTGGATATAACCAAACCATTTTGAATAACAATATTCTTGAAAATATCAAGATGCTTTATATGAGATTCTAATGTTTTAGAATAAACAAGAATATCATCAATATAAACAATAATGAAATCCATATAAGGATTAAAAATGTCATTCATAATTTTTTGAAATTCAGAAGGAGCATTTTTTAATCCAAAAGGCATGACATTCCATTCGTATTGGCCGAAAGGAGGAGCTAGTTGGGCTTGCCACCTAGCAAACATTAATTTTGAAATATCGTGTTTGAAATCTTTATCAAACATATATTTGACTGATTGAGCATCAGTCCTTATAATAAATTTTTGGTTATATAAATCATCCTGAAATTTTAAAACACATTTAACAATACAAAGCATTTCATGCGCAATGTGATATTTATACTGAGATTCAGACCATTTGCCTGAATGAAATCTAATAAGATACTCAATTTTATCATGGGGATTAACTTGTTTAAGTATTCCTCCATAACCAATATTAGAGGCATCCGTTTCAATAATTTTAACCCAATTTGGGTTAGCAAGAGAAAGACAAGGCAAATATTGAACTCTTTTAATAGATTTAACTAGATTAGTCAGATTATCATCCCAAGGAGAAAGTTTTCCTTTCTTTAACCTGTCAGTTAAAGGAGCAAGATCTTTAGAAAGATTTTTATAAAAAGGAGAAATATAATTTAGACTGCCTAAAAATCTTTGAAGCATAGTTTTATCAGTAATTTCATCCTGAATTTTGATGCAAAATCTATGGATCTCTGGATTGGAGTAATTCTCCTTGGGAAATCTGATGACCCAAAATCTTACATCAGTTTGGAAAAGACTCATTTTGGTTTTGGATATAACCAAACCATTTTGAATAACAATATTCTTGAAAATATCAAGATGCTTTATATGAGATTCTAATGTTTTAGAATAAACAAGAATATCATCAATATAAACAATAATGAAATCCATATAAGGATTAAAAATGTCATTCATAATTTTTTGAAATTCAGAAGGAGCATTTTTTAATCCAAAAGGCATGACATTCCATTCGTATTGGCCGAAAGGAACATTAAACGCAGTTTTATAAGTATGTTCTTTAAAAATTTGAATCTGCCAATATCCTGATTTTAAATCAAATTTTGAAAATATATTGGCATCATATAACCTAGAAAGAAGATCTTTTTTATTAGGGATAGGATACCTTACCCATTTTAAGACTTTGTTTAAAGGTTTGTAATTTATTACCAACCTGGGAACACCTCTTTCTTGTTCTGCAGCTTTATTAACATAAAATGCAGTACAAGACCATGGTGATTTAGAGGGTTTTATAAGTCCCTTTGCTAATAAATTATCAATTTCTTTTTTGCAGAAATCAACAAGTTCAGAATTCATTTGACAGGGGCGAGATTTTGTTGGAATATTTGATTCATTAAAAGAATCTTCATAAGGCAAAGTCACAATATGCTTTTTTCTGTCCCAAAAAGCATTTGGATGGTCTGCACAAATATCAGACGCAATTTTTCCAGAAATCAATTTAATTTTTTCTTGGACTTTAAAAGATTGTAAAGACTCTGAAATATTCAGACTGTAAATCTCCATTTGTAAAGATTCAATATGTTTTTGCTTTAAATGAATCAAAGAGTTAATATCTCTTGTAACAGGTTCAGTTATGAAATCAAAATTAATAGTATTACCATTATAATTTGCTGTAAAACCCTTTGCATTTAATTTTGAAAAAGGATAAATAGCATTTATAAAAGGAGTGCCAAGTATAATTGGTGGATTTAACTGATTTTTAACCAAGAAGAAAAAGTGAGGAATACAAACCTTACTTTGACAAATACAAGTATTAGATAATTTATACTTGATATCTAAAGCATGATTAGATGCAGATTTAACAATATGCGTAGTTTTTTCAAAATATCTTGAAGGAATTAATCCTTCTTGAATGCAACTAACATCAGCACCACTATCGATCATGGCAATACTAGAAATTTTAAAATTATTATCAATAAGAATGGTACAATTTATATACCAACGATGAGCAGTAACAATTTGAAGCATTCCAAGAAATTTAACACTTGGCTCAGAATATCATCTTCCTCTTTTTCGTAAGTAGAATCATTTTTATTTTCATCGTAAATATTATTTTCTAATTGAGAAATACGATGATCAGTGATCAATTGATTTTGTTTTAAAGATTTAATCTCTCTTTTAAGGTTTTCAACCTCATGTTTTAAATCATCTAAAGAAGTATCTCTTATAATACTTGGCCTTTTCTTTTCAAGTCTAGTAAAAACTTCTTGAATAGAATAAGGACTAGTATTGAAGTTTTCAAAAGATTTTTCCTCCTTCTTTAATTTTTCCAAATTTGTTGAAGAAGAAGGTTTTGAAGAAGCCATATTTAAAATCTTGTTTCGGAGATTTTCATCTGAAACATTTTTTAAAAGTTCAATAATATTTTCTCGAGAAATCATTTTAAAATGTAAATCTTCAAAACTTTGATGTAATTTATCAATATAAGAATCTCCTATCTGAGACTGCAATTTATAAAATTCATCATGACCACAAGTGCAATTACCATCTGGACAATTGGCACAATTGTTAGCATCTTCAATATTGTTATCAGAGATATATCCTGAAGAATTTTCTGATTTATCAGAAGAATTAGAATCTGAATCTGATTCATAAAGTAGCTCATAGAGTTTGTCCTGAGTTGATTCATCCAACTCCAAGGCTTTAAACTTCTCAGCCTTGCAATTATTTGCAAGATGACCAAATCGTCCACATTTGTAACATTTAATGTTTTTTAAATCCCTTGTGGAAAAGTTTTTAGCAAACCTTGTTGCTTTTCTATGAGATTTCTTTTCTTCTTTTTTCTCTTTATATCGTTTTGAACGACGACGTCCTTTATGATGTCTCTCTTCAGGTCTGTTTATTCTTTGCTTTGAACTGGATGGTCCTTCAATACCAAACTGAGTACAGAAATCTCCTAATTGAGATCTCTCAGACTTTTGAGTATTTTTTATCTGTTGAGCAAGTTTAAGCTCATTGCAAAGATTTAATCCTTCTTGGGTACAAGTCCCTATTAACTTTCCATAAGTTAATGTATCATAAGGGATTTCTAATTTATCCCCTCTTAAAACCTTTTTTACCCTTTCGGCAAACAAAGGGGGAAGACCATCAATGAATTTATTCTTCCAATAGTCATATTTACTTTCAGGTAGTTCCATTACTCTACTCATGAAAGTATCTTTGTACCATCGAAAATGACCCAAATGTTTACACTTAAGTCCATTTAGAAGAGTTCTAATAGTTTCATTTTGATTGGAAAATCTTCCATTAAAATGTTCTAAAATAGTTAGAACTAGTGTATAAACAGCATCTTCAACTTTTTTAATCGAAGTCCTTTCTGCTGGTTGTCCCTTCTCATCGGTACCAGATTGTCTTATAATTTCTTCTTTGTATGCATTCATAATTGCATACCTTTCTTCAGTGTTAGGAAATTATCCCACCAACCTCTTAGCCGACACCAGTAAATCCTGCTATGATCATTTCTGAGATAGCATGATCATTATTATTATTCGTATGACGACAAATTGATGAGTACATCAACATACGATGTACTACAATGGATACCTGTCTTTCAGTTAAGGCATCAATATTCCATTCATAAACCTCATTTCCACTATATGATGTGTTAGTTTGATTCCAATCCCTTTCTTCAACTAGCACATCTTGAGGAGTAGGTCGAGGGTAATAATAAGTCATCATTGATGGGAGAGTTGCATAACCTCCTTTTCCTATAACCTTTTGTTTTTGGTTATAACCAGATTTAAATCTTCTGGAATGTACTGCCGAAACATCTTGCTCCGGATTTTGGATAGCAGAGAGTTGATCAAAATAATCTTTTTTAGAAAAATCATTAGAAATAGGTTTTGAACCTAAACCAGACAATTTTTTGTCAAGAAGATCTTCAACTTCTTTATAAAAAGATTTAACTTTAAAACCAGCTTGTATCAACAAAGTCGTTGAAGATGAGTAGGAACATTTAAAGCAGATTTTGAAGTAGAAGTCAGATCTTCTTTAGGAGTTTTTTGTAAATCTTTAACTAGTTTAATCAAATCATCTAATTTTTTATCTAAAGAGCTAATATGCTCACCAAGAACTTTAACATAGAGACTCAAATAATTATTTTGAGAAATCAGGTTATTAACCTCTTGAACAGTTCTCTGGGCAACATCTGTTTCAATAAATTTTTGAAAAGCTGAAAAAGTTATCCCAGTATTATTTGGTAAAATAAAAGGGGCTTGAGGAGGGTAAATGGCTTTAGTAATAGCGCCACCACTCTCTTTATAAGTCCTTTCAATGACATTTATATATAAAGGTAAATAAGTGGTTATAAACCAAGGAACAAAATAAATAATTTTGTTATGTAATCTACACATATCATAAAAGTCTTCAGAAATATTTATTAAATCATTTTCACCATAAGTTTCAAAAAACCAAATTCTAAATTGGTTCCATTTTTTATTATAAAATTCTTTTTGAATATGTTTTCTTGCCAGAGACCCTGGGCTAAAATCAATAAGTTGCTTAGACATAATCAAATATCATTAAGGTCAGTTGATTTATCAACACTGAAGTCCATTTCAGACTGAGTTGGATCCATATCTGACAACTTATCAGTTGCTTGAACAATATTTGTTCTAGGGTCTATCCTTACCCTTTCAACCAATCTATCACTTGCAGTATCACTTAAAGTGTGGAGAGATAGAGGTTTTCGTCTAGCTGTTCCATAACTAGGACTTTCATGACTTATTGGAGAAATATGTTGAATTTCTGGTATTCTTCTGTAACCAGAAAAGGATCTTCTATTGTAAATCGGAGAGTTATAAACAGAATTGGCAGGAAACTCAATACAAACCTTACCATCGTGGTTAGGAAATATGAGAATAGTCACTATTAGTGACTTCTTCAAGAACTTGTCTTTGAGACACAAAGATTATTTAATATCCATTTATCGTGAAAATTAATTTCATCCCATTTAATAGGCCTTCTTGTCGTAATTTTTGATTTAACAAAATTAGTTTCGACAAGGATAGTTTCACTAGATGAATCGTATAACTTACATCTAGGATTCAGAGTAGTTAATAATTTATAATAAATTCTATAAGAAAGACATATAAGCTCAGATCCGACTGCATAGTTATATCCATGCGTTTTTACATTTAACGTAAGAGCATCAAGAATATTCCTGTCAGATAAAGACAATTGCAAATTAGGTTGAGTATTGAAGTATACTGGCCCGTAAGCAACAGTAGATTCAATAGAACCCATAAGCGATTGTCTGAAATCTAGATTTCTAGCATCTCTTAGAGCTGCTAAAAACGTTTCAGGTAATCCTTTAAGGGTTAATGGTTTGAAGGCAATCTGCACCATACCAATATGCATCCAGTTATATCTGGATCTGTAAAGGTCAATATCCCTTTTGTTTAACAATTGAATAGTCTGTTCATCAGAATTCAAAGCAAGAGACTGTTCTGTGGTTTTAACCACCTGCTTAGTAGATAATTTATCAAACCAACCATAATCATAAATAAGTTTTGTATCCACTTTAGGGATAGTCCATTTATTTAATAAATCAAGATTTTGAGGTATATCTACCTCTTCAAGTCTGGAACTTTTCACAAGATTATCTTCAATGTTCATAAAACAAAGAAATTTTTCATATCTATGCTATACATCCTTACGTCTATTTCATGTTCTTAAAGAATATCTGGCTCTGATACCATTACATTACAGGATCAAGATACGGCTGGCAGTAGTCCGCACGGCACGGCCATCCAGATCTAGCTTTGTATACCAAATTATACATGCGACGTATTATAGTTATGTTTACAATTTTATCCTAAGTTTCATTTGTATGGTAATCTTTTACTCAAGCATGGGAGATCATCTTAAATATTAATTGATAGCAGTTCTAACAAGGGTTTTGTCGCCCCTAACTCCAACGAGGACTTACAAATACCACATGCTCGCTATCATTATTATTTAAAATTTTCCACCACCTTGAAACCAAGTCAAAACTTGTGATAAAAGAATAAAGAACTATAATATGAATGCATTATAACTTAGTTAGATCCAGGATAGTAAATAAGAACATCATACAGATCTTATGGAGTTAGCATAGATATGAAAATAACTTAGCCGCCATGGAGGCGGCAAACAAGGGAAGATAATAATAAGAAATATGAAATAAAATAATACCTTAAACCAAGATCTTCAAACCAAAGCTTTTATTATATCACACCAGAATATTTTTACAATAGAGAGAGAAAGATGAAAACTTAAAACTAAACTCGGAAAGACCTACCTCTCACCTGAGAGTTAGTCTTTCTTATATAGACAAAGAAAAAGGAAATGGACCCCAAAAGTGGGTCCTACATTAATAATGGACCAAGTGGGTCCTACAAAGCTTTAAACTATTTTTGATAAGATCGAGTCAGATTTTAAATCTTATCAGATCTTATCTTTTCCTTTTAACTTTTTAACTATTGCCTTCTCCTGGTCTTTAATGGAGGCTAGGAAATCATCTACTTTATTTAATTGGCTTTCAGTCAATTCAGCATCATCTTCGTTTATTGATTTGTGCATCCGTGGTATTATTACTATGTCCACTTTTCATTGATGTATCAGATTTTTCAAAGTCTGAAATGCTTTCCATTAAGTTCCGTTTAACGTCTTCTAGATATTCATTAATCATCTCTTGTTTATTTCCATCTTGGATGGAAATTCTTCTTGCAATATGCTTGATAGAGCTTCCTGCATTTAATCCTTTCTTTGGAGCATCCTCATATGCTTGAATAGTATTTTTGATCTGATCTATCAGTTCTTGGCCGTATAATTGGCCAGTTGAAGGATCAGTCCTGTTTAGCTTATCCCAGAAATTATGAAAATATTTACGATATAAGCAAGGGATATTTTCTTCTGGGGTATATCCCACTTCCGGAACCCATTTATGGATCCAAGGTATAGAGAATTCAATAAAGAAGTACATTTGATCTATATGTTCTATATTTGGAACATGATCTTGTACATATAAGTTCATCAAGAAAGGGGAAATCTTCACCCATTTTTTATATAAACTTAAAAAATTGTAAGGTAAAATCTTCTTGGTAGGACCATGAAGAGCCCACCAGTTTATAAACCAATTGGGCAGATTTTGGGAGAAAACTTTTGCACATATTTTTAAAAACCATGTGTGCTTGAGTTTTTCATTGTTATAATAGAAAACCTTATGAAATGCTTGGATATAATCCCAATAAGTATAATTCATGTTTACTTTATTGACGGAAACAATCTTTTCCTGCATTGTAGATATTCCCCAATCTTCCATGGGTATAATCTGTTTAATAGTCATTTTTGAGAAGTTATAAACATTCTCATTATAATCTGAAGTAAAGTGCTGGAACTCTGCACTTCCTGTATTACTTAAAATGGACTCATAGTATGACCGAGTCTTGTATGATTCTCCAGGGAAATATAATCCCTTTGTTAAATATCTCTGGAGTATTTTCCAGGGTTCATTGCTTCTTTGGATATCCGAATTTTCTATAAAAAATATAATTTCCTTTTTGGATGCTTCATCCAAAACTTTTTCCGCATCAGGTTCTTTGGCTAAAGAGGCATATGTATTACTTTGCTCTCTTTTTTGCAAATATGCTTGTATTTGTTCATATAATGAACTATCTTTGGGGATATCCTTTAAATTGACAGAGGATGAAGCTGATGAAGAAGCTTCTCCTATCTTTGAGTTGATTAAAGTCCTTCCTCCTAAATGTATTACAGGGAAGGAAGAATCATATGATGATCTTTTGGACTGTGCAGAGGATGATCTTCCTCTACCTCGGTTGTTTTTTCCTCCTCGGCCACGAATGTGTGACCATGGAGGCTCATCTCCTCCTGCCATTCTGCAAGGTTGAACAACTTAGTTAGTAGTTGTCAAAATGATCTTCTATATCATATTCCCAATTATCATCATTTAGGGAAATAGTCTCATAATCATGAATATTTTCTTCTCTAATAAGACTATAAAAGATTTTATCAACAATAATTTCCTTTAAATCATAATTCAAAGGTTCTAATATTTTAAAAATATATATGAGTGTTGTATCGCCAATCAAATAACAATAAGGAGACACATGATGAGACATTTTTAAGAACTAATGAATTCTCTTGATAAGAAATCAGGGAGAGAGTTATCACTTCCATAAGTTAATGAAATAAACAAGAGATGATTAATGAATATCCTCTTGGGTACAAGTCCCTATTAACTTTCCATAAGTTAATGAAATAAACAAGAGATGATTAATGAATATCTAGAAGACGTTAAACGGAACTTAATGGAAAGCATTTCAGACTTTGAAAAATCTGATACATCAATGAAAAGTGGACATAGTAATAATACCACGGATGCACAGTCAATAAACCAAGATGATGCTGAATTGACTGAAAGCCAATAAAATAAAGTAGATGATTTCCTAGCCTCCATTAAAGACCAGGAGAAGGCAATAGTTAAAAAGTTAAAAGGAAAAGATAAGATCTGATAAGATTTAAAATCTGACTCGATCTTATCAAAAATAGTTTAAAGCTTTGTAGGACCCACTTGGTCCATTATTAATGTAGGACCCACTTTTGGGGTCCATTTCCTTTTTCTTTGTCTATATAAGAAAGACTAACTCTCAGGTGAGAGGCAGGTCTTTCCGAGTTTAGTTTTAAGTTTTCATCTTTCTGTAACGACCTGTTTAGTCGTTTTAGAGCAGCAGAACAAATTCTGGAAAAACTGGCCAAAACCACGGACACTGCGACGGACCGTCACAGGCACGACGGCCCGTCGAGGAGGTTCCGTTCCACGACACTTAGAATTCTGAAATTGGGTACTGAAAATCGACTCTCTGAACTTCGTAACGAAATGGCAGAACGGACCGTCACATCCTCGACGAACCGTCGTGAGTACCCGTTGCAAAACACTTCAACTTTTGAGAATTTGGTACAAGAAGCGAGTCTCGACCGTCATGACGGAGGGCGGAGACGGACCGTCACAGGGTGGCCGCCGTCATGACCACCGAAATCTGGGAGGACTCGACGGCCTGTGTGACGGACCGTCGCACTCACGACGGCCCGTCACGGGGCTGCACAATCCCAGGCAGTTTAGGATTTCGTCCCACGTTTTAAGGGTCGTTTTGGACTATTCTTTCCTTAATTATAAAGTTTGAGGGTTATTATTAATAAATCTAATTACTTGGGGTTAAATTAGGTAACCTTAAGTTAATTAGTGGGTCATTATTACCATCTTTCATTCCTAATTATATAGAATTAGGGTAAAAGAAAGAGGGTTTGAATAAGAAAAAGAAAAGAACGAGAAGAGAGACAGATTGAATCGATTGGGAGAAAGAGAGAGTCGAGCGAGGAAGAAGAATATCAAAGCTTGGGAAATTGCTTGTTGATTCCAATTCTTCGGTGGAGGTAGGTTATGGTTTATGTTACGATATTCGTAGTGAACTCTTAATAGTGAATATTATGTGTTGATATTATTGTAAACCCTACTATGTGCTTAAGTTGTATGCTTGCATGAATAGGAATGTGAAATTGTGATGAATTAACAAAGCATGATGAAGCTATTGAATCCCAAATCTTGAAAGAACCCTAATTCGCTTGATATATTATATAATGAGAATGATGATGCCTTAGTATGAAAGAAGGCTTGATATATTATATAATGAGAATGATGATGCCTTAGTGTAAAAGAAGGCTTGATGAATTAGGGGATCGGGTGCCACGTTCCTACCAGGATAGAATGAATATGAGGATCGGAGTGTCACGCCCGACACCAGGATAGAATATGGATCGGGTGCCACGTTCCGGTACCAGGATAGAATGAATATGAGGATCGGAGTGTCACGTTCCGACACCAGGATAGAATATGGATCGGGTGCCACATTCCGGTACCAGGATAGAATGAATATGAGGATCGGGTGCCACGTTCCGGTACCAGGATAGAATGAATATGAGGATCGGAGTGTCACGTTCCGACACCAGGAAAGAATATGGATCGGGTGCCCCGTTCCGGTACCAGCATAGTATATGAGGATCGGAGTGCCACGTTCCGGCACCAGGATAGAAATAGAGGAGCGGAGTGTCACGTACCGACACAAGAGGAAGAAAGATAATGAATCTTGAAAGATAATGAATATACTCAATCTAATGAACTTAATTCCCAAATGAGTATGGTATTGAGGCTTGAGTCCTCATGTGTGAACTCGGTTGTAATTATTGATGAACTCATGTTGTTATTGCTACATGTTGAGTATTGTAGTTGGTTTACATTATTATTGATATATCTTTGTTCCCTATTTTGAGTTGGCTGATGATATCTACTCAGTACTTGTGGTTGTACTGACCCCCTACTTTTATGTTTTCTCATTTGTTATTTGTGCAATGCAGCAAACGTTCCGTCAACTTCAACTCAACAGTAGATCTAGCCAGTCTTCACTTCATCGGAAATTCAGGGTGAGCTAATGCGTCTAGCTTGGACTGGGTCTTCTTCTTCAAGTCTTGATGCCTTGAACTTCCGGCATGGACTAGCTAGTATTTGTTTTAGCTTCTTAGACATTCCTAGTTTAGTAAATTGAGATAGATGTTCTTGTGATGATGACTTCCAGATTTTGGGGATATTAATAATAGTTTTGAATTATTTTATTAATGAGTTAAGTCTTCCGCATTACTTATGATGATATTACATTGAAATGTTAAGGGTTAAATTGGTTGGTTCGCTCACATAGGAGGGTAGATGTGGGTGCCAGTCGCGGCCCCGATTTGGGTCGTGACAAACTTGGTATCAGAGCATTAGGTTCGTTGGTCTCATCACACAAGAACAGGTCTAGTAGAGTCTTAAGGAACGGTACGGGGACGCCTTTACTTTTCCTTGAGAGGCTATAAGACTTTAGGAAAATTCCACTCTTTCATTCTTTCTTTCGTGCTACTACTTGAGTCCAATTGGTATCTAGGCGATACGAATTGGTATCTGACCATCTTCACTCTATTTCGCAGATGGTCAGAACTAGAGCAACGACCGCACCAGCAGCAACAACGGCACAGCAAGAAATATCTGAGCCAGCCACTGGGGCTGTGGCTCGAGGGAGAACAACGGCAAGAGGCCGTGGTAGAGGTCGTGGGAGGACGTCCTCTAGAGGAAGAGGACGAGCATCTAGCCCATCTGATACTAGGGCGGTGACTCCTCCACCGACTGAAGAGGTGATAAGAGAAGGGGAGGATGGGGTGAATGAGCAAGTACAGAATGAGGAAATGCCACCTCAACCTACCCCAGAGATGATCAATCAGGTTCTCGCTTATCTTAGCGGGTTATGTGATCACGGTCAGGCACCTCCAGGGGTTTCTGCACCAACACCTCCGGTTTCAGAGGTACGACATGCGGCTACTATGGCTCCCCGCATGGATGCACCATTGGGAATGGGCACATTTCCACGTCTGACTACTGGGCCTATTATGACAAACGATCAACATGAACTTTTCAGTAAGTTCTTGAAATTGAAACCTCCAGTCTTTAAGGGTGCAGAATCAGAGGATGCCTACGATTTTCTGGTCGATTGTCATGAGATACTACACAAGATGGGTATAGTAGAGAGGTTTGGTGTCGAGTTCGTGAGCTATCAGTTTCAAGGGAACGCCAAAATGTGGTGGCGTTCACATGTTGAGTGTCAACCAACGGAGGCACCACCTATGACTTGGGAATCATTCTCGAGTTTGTTCATGGAAAAGTATATCCCCCGGACCTTGAGGGATAGGAAGAGGGATGAGTTCTTGAGTCTGGAGCAAGGTAGAATGACGGTTAATGCATACGAGGCTAAATTTCGCGCACTATCCAGATACGCCACTCAACTCGCTTTGACCCACAAGAACGGATCCGCCGCTTTGTAAAGGGGTTGAGATCGAGTTGCGGATTTCGCCTTACGGTAGCGGCAGCGGCAAAATCCTTCCAAGAGGTGGTAGACTTTGTGATAGAAGTGGAAGGAGTGAAGCTGAGCGACTTCACCACAACTTCGACATCAAAGAGGTTTCAAGGGGAGGTGAGTTTAATGGTTCTTATTCTAGAGATGAACTGGAGGTCACTCCAATCGACCAATACAGTCTTCACTACAGACTGTAGTTGGGGGTCCACCTCAGAACGGTCAACACTTCTCTGAGAGGCCTATGCATGAACCTCGAGAGTGTTATGGATGTGGGGAGGTTGGACACATTAAGAGGTATTGTCCAAACCAGAGTTACAGAACCCCAATAGCTAGAGGTAGAGGTGGTAATGGTAGAGGTCGTTTTTCTGGAGGACGTGGTGGTCGAGGTAATGGTGGTCACCAAAGCGGCAGAGGTGATGGGCAAAACGGAGCCACTACTACACAACATGGTAGGGGCAATGGACAGACAAACGATAGGGCCCATTGTTACGCTTTCCCTGGGAGATCTGAAGCGGAGGCGTCTGATGCTGTTATCACAGGTAATCTTTTGGTTTGTGATTGCATGGCATCTATATTATTTGACCCTGGCTCCACGTTTTCATATGTATCTTCATCATTTGCTAATGGTCTAAATCTACATTGTGAATTACTTGATATGCCTATTCGTGTTTCTACTCCGGTGGGTGAGTCTGTGGTAGTTGAAAAAGTGTATAGGTCTTGTTTGGTGAATTTTGTGGGGAGCAACACTTATGTAGATTTGGTTATTTTAGAAATGGGTGACTTTGATGTAATTCTGGGTATGACTTGGCTTTCTCCGAATTTTGCAATTTTGGATTGTAATGCTAAAACGGTGGCGTTAGCCAAGCCTGGGGCGAATCCGTTAGTGTGGGAGGCGACTTCACTTCTAATCCGGTGCGTATCATATCCTTTCTTCGTGCTAAGAAAATGGTTGGTAAAGGGTGTTTAGCTTTCTTGGCACATCTTAAGGATGACACTATCCAAGTACCCTCAATCGAATCGGTTTGGTAGTTCCGCACTTTTGGATGTGTTCCTGCAGATCTTCCTGGTATGCCACCAGATAGGGATATTGACTTTTGTATCGATCTTGAACCTGCACACGCCCCATTTCTATACCCCCTTATAGAATGGCTCCCATGAGTTAAGAGAGTTAAAGGCACAACTTCAAGAGTTATTGAACAAAGGCTTCATTAGACCAAGTGCATCCCCTTGGGGTGCTCCGGTTTGTTTGTGAAGAAGAAGGATGGGAGTTTTCGGATGTGCATAGACTACGCACAACTAAACAAGGTAACTATAAAGAACAAGTATCCTCTTCCTCGCATTGATGACTTGTTCGATCGATTTACAAGGTGCTCGTGTCTTCTAAGATTGACTTGAGATCCGGTTATCATCAATTGAAAATACGGGCGACGGACGTGCCAAAGACTGCTTTCGAACTAGATATGGGCATTATGAATTAGTAGTGATGTCTTTTGGTCTTACGAATGCCCCGCTGCGTTCATGAGCTTGATGAACGGGATCTTTAAGCCATATTTGGACCTTTTCGTGATCGTATTTATTGATGATATATTGGTATACTCGAAGAGCAAGAAGGAACATGAAGAGCATTTGAGAATGGTATTGGGAATGTTGAGGAGAGAAAAGCTTTACGCCAAATTCTCTAAGTGTGAGTTTTGGCTAGATGCGTGTCCTTCTTGGGGCACGTAGTTTCTAAGGATGGAGTGATGGTAGATCCATCTAAGATTGAGACAGTGAAGAATTGGGTAAGACCCACTAATGTATCAGAAATAAGGAGCTTTGTTGGGTTAGCTAGCTACTATCGCAGATTTGTCAAGGGATTCTCTTCTATTGCTTCCCAATTGACGAACTTGTCTAAGCTGCATGTTCCATTTGTATGGTCGATGAATGTGAGGAAAGCTTTGAAGCTTAAGACTTTGTTGACTACCGCACCACCCTTACCTTGCCAATAGAGGGTAAAGACTTCATTGTTTACCGTGATGCATCCTATTCGGGTTGGGTGCGGTGTTAATGCAAGAGAAAAATGTGATTGCTTATGCTTGAGGCAATTAAAGGTGCATGAACGTAACTATCCGACCCATGATTTGGAGTTGGTCGGTAGTGTTTGCACTAAAGCAATGGAGACACTATTTATATGGGGTTAAGTGTGAGGTCTACACGGATCATCGTAGCCTTCAAGATGTCTTTACTCGTAAAGATTTGAACTTAAGACAGAGGAGATGGATGGAGTTACTAAAGGACTACGATATCACTATCTTGTATCATCCGGGAAAAGCGAATGTTGTAGCGGATGCTTTGAGTAGAAAGGCGGGAAGCATGGGAAGTCTAGCTCATTTGCAAGCTTCTAGACGCCCATTGGCTAGAGAGGTTCAGACTCTGGCTAACGACTTGATGAGGTTAGAAATAAATGAGAAGGGAGGATTGTTGGCTAGTGTGGAGTCGAGATCTTCTTTTCTCGACAAGATTAAGGGAAAACAGTTTGATGATGAGAAACTAAGGCGAATCCGAGACAAAGTGTTGCAAGGAGAGGCTAAAGAAGCAACAATTGATGAGGAAGGTGTTTTGAGGATTAAGGGAAGGGTATGTGTACCCCGAGTTGATGATTTGATCAACACTATTCGGCGTAAGCTCATAGCTCAAGGTATTCTATACATCAAGTGCAACCAAGATGTATCGTGACCTAAAGCAACACTTTTGGTGGAGTAGAATGAAGCGTGATATTGTTGACTTTATTGTCAAGTGTCCAAACTGTCAACAAGTGAAATATGAACACCAAAGGCCCGGAGGAACACTTCAGAGAATGCCCATTCCTGAATGGAAGTGGGAGAGAATTGCAATGGACTTTGTGGTTGGTCTTCCAAAGACATTGGGTAAGTATGACTCCATTTGGGTGGTTGTCGATAGGTTAACTAAGTCTGCTCATTTCATTCCGGTAAAGGTAACTTACAACGCAGAGAAGTTAGCCAAGATCTATATCTCAGAGATTGTTCGATTGCATGGAGTTCCACTATCCATCATATCAGATAGAGGTACGCAGTTTACTTCTAAGTTTTGGAAAACATTGCATGCGGAATTGGGTACTAGGTTGGACCTTAGTACTGCGTTCCATCCTCAGACCGATGGTCGGCCCGAGAGGACGATTCAAGTGTTGGAGGATATGCTTCGTGCATGTGTGATAGAGTTTGGTGGCCATTGGGATAGCTTCTTACCCTTAGCGGAGTTTTCATACAATAATAGCTATCACTCAAGCATTGACATGGCTCCATTTGAAGCATTGTATGGTAGGAGATGTAGGTCTCCCATTGGTTGGTTTGATGCATTCGAGGTTAGACCTTGGGGTACTGATCTCTTGAGGCAGTCAATAGAGAAAGTGAAGTCTATTCAAGAAAAGCTTCTAGCGGCGCAAAGTAGACAAAAAGAATATGCAGATCGAAAGGTTAGAGACTTAGAGTTCATGGAGGGTGAACAAGTCTTGTTGAAAGTTTCACCAATGAAAGGGGTGATGCGGTTTGGAAAAAGAGGTAAGCTAAGCCCAAGGTATATTGGACCATTTGAGGTACTTAAGCGAATAGGGGAGGTGGCTTATGAGTTAGCCTTGCCCCCGGGGCTGTCCGGAGTACATCCGGTATTCCATGTGTCCATGTTGAAAAGATACCATGGAGATGGAAACTACATCATCCGTTGGGATTCAGTTTTACTTGATGAGAACTTGTCATATGAGGAGGAGCCTGTTGCTATATTAGATAGGGAGGTTCGCAAGTTGAGGTCGAGAGAAATTGCATCCATCAAGGTGCAATGGAAGAATCGACCGGTTGAAGAGGCTACCTGGGAGAAGGAGGCGGATATGCAAGAGAAATACCCACATCTGTTTACAGATTCAGGTACTCCTCTTCGCCACTGTTTTTCTTCTTTTGATCGTTCGGGGACGAACGATGGGTAAATTGGTATCTATTGTAACGACCTGTTTAGTCGTTTTAGAGCAGCAGAACAAATTCTGGAAAAACTGGCCAAAACCACGGACACTGCGACGGACCGTCACAGGCACGACGGCCCGTCGAGGAGGTTCCGTTCCACGACACTTAGAATTCTGAAATTGGGTACTGAAAATCGACTCTCTGAACTTCGTAACGAAATGGCAGAACGGACCGTCACATCCACGACGAACCGTCGTGAGTACCCGTTGCAAAACACTTCAACTTTTGAGAATTTGGTACAAGAAACGAGTCTCTGACCGTCATGACGGAGGGCAGGACGGACCGTCACGAGGGTGACGGCCGTCGCATTTCCCGAAATCTGGGAGGACACGACGGCCTGTGTGACGGACCGTCGCACTCACGACGGCCCGTCACAGGCTGCACAATCCCAGGCAGTTTAGGATTTCGTCCCACGTTTTAAGGGTCGTTTTGGACTATTCTTTCCTTAATTATAAAGTTTGAGGGTTATTATTAATAAATCTAATTTCTTGGGGGTTAAATAAGGTAACCTTAAGTTAATTAGTGGGTCATTATTACCATCTTTCATTCCTAATTATATAGAATTAGGGTAAAAGAAAGAGGGTTCGAATAAGAAAAAGAAAAGAATGTAAAGAGAGATGATTGAATCGATTGGGAGAAAGAGAGAGTCGAGCGAGGAAGAAGAATATCAAAGCTTGGGAAATTGCTTGTTGATTCCAATTCTTCGGTGGAGGTAGGTTATGGTTTATGTTCACGATATTCGTAGTGAACTCTTAATAGTGAATATTATGTGTTGATATTATTGTAAACCCTACTATGTGCTTAAGTTGTATGCTTGCATGAATAGGAATGTGAAATTGTGATGAATTAACAAAGCATGATGAAGCTATTGAATCCCAAATCTTGAAAGAACCCTAATTCGCTTGATATATTATATAATGAGAATGATGATGCCTTAGTATGAAAGAAGGCTTGATATATTATATAATGAGAATGATGATGCCTTAGTGTAAAAGAAGGCTTGATGAATTAGGGGATCGGGTGCCACGTTCCGGTACCAGGATAGAATGAATATGAGGATCGGAGTGTCACGTTCCGACACCAGGATAGAATATGGATCGGGTGCCACGTTCCCGTACCAGGATAGAATGAATATGAGGATCGGAGTGTCACGTTCCGACACCAGGATAGAATATGGATCGGGTGCCACGTTCCGGGACCAGGATAGAGTGAATACGAGGATCGGGTGCCACGTTCGGTACCAGGATAGAATGAATATGAGGATCGGAGTGTCACGCCCGACACCAGGATAGAATATGGATCGGGTGCCACGTTCCGGTACCAGGATAGTATATGAGGATCGGAGTGCCACGTTCCGGCACCAGGATAGAAATAGAGGAGCGGAGTGTCACGTACCGACACAAGAGGAAGAAAGATAATGAATCTTGAAAGATAATGAATATACTCAATCTAATGAACTTAATTCCCAAATGAGTATGGTATTGAGGCTTGAGTCCTCATGTGTGAACTCGGTTGTAATTATTGATGAACTCATGTTGTTATTGCTACATGTTGAGTATTGTAGTTGATTTACATTATTATTGATATATACTGTTCCCTATTTTGAGTTGGCCGATGATATCTACTCAGTACTTGTGGTTGTACTGATCCCCTACTTTTATGTTTTCTCATTTGTTATTTGTGCAATGCAAAGCGTTCCAACAACTTCAACTCAACAGTAGATCTAGCCAGTCTTCACTTCATCGGAAATTCAGGGTGAGCTAATGCGTCTAGCTTGGACTGGGTCTTCTTCTTCAAGTCTTGATGCCTTGAACTTCCGGCATGGACTAGCTAGTATTTGTTTTAGCTTCTTAGACATTCCTAGTTTAGTAAATTGAGATAGATGTTCTTGTGATGATGACTTCCAGATTTTGGGGATATTAATAATAGTTTTGAATTATTTTATTAATGAGTTAAGTCTTCCGCATTACTTATGATGATATTACATTGAAATGTTAAGGGTTAAATTGGTTGGTTCGCTCACATAGGAGGGTAGATGTGGGTGCCAGTCGCGGCCCCGATTTGGGTCGTGACACTTTCTCTCTCTATTGTAAAAATATTCTGGTGTGATATAATAAAAGCTTTGGTTTGAAGATCTTGGTTTAAGGTATTATTTTATTTCATATTTCTTATTATTATCTTCCCTTGTTTGCCGCCTCCATGGCCGGCTAAGTTATTTTCATATCTATGCTAACTCCATAAGATCTGTATGATGTTCTTATTTACTATCTGGATCTAACTAAGTTATAATGCATTCATATTATAGTTCTTTATTCTTTTATCACAAGTTTCGACTTGGTTTCAAGGTGGTGGAAAATTTTAAATAATAATGATAGCGAGCATGTGGTATTTGTAAGTCCCCGTTGGAGTTAGGGGCAGCCTGAAACCCTTGTTAGAACTGCTATCAATTAATATTTAAGATGATCTCCCATGCTTGAGTAAAAGATTACCATACAGCCGAAACTTAGGATAAAATTGTAAACATAACTATAATACGTCGCATGTATAATTTGGTATACAAAGCTAGATCTGGATGGCCGTGCCGTGCGGACTACCGCCAGCCGTATCTTGATCCTGTAATGTAATGGTATCAGACTTAAGTGTAAACATTTGGGTCATTTTCGATGGTACAAAGATACTTTCATGAGTAGAGTAATGGAACTACCTGAAAGTAAATATGACTATTGGAAGAATAAATTCATTGATGGTCTTCCCCCTTTGTTTGCCGAAAGGGTAAAAAAGGTTTTAAGAGGGGATAAATTAGAAATTCCTTATGATACATTAACTTATGGAAAGTTAATAGGGACTTGTACCCAAGAAGGATTAAATCTTTGCAATGAGCTTAAACTTGCTCAACAGATAAAAAATACTCAAAAGTCTGAGAGATCTCAATTAGGAGATTTCTGTACTCGATTTGGTATTGAAGGACCATCCAGTTCAAAGCAAAGAATAAACAGACTGAAGAGAGACATCATAAAGGACGTCGTCGTTCAAAACGATATAAAGAGAAAAAGAAGAAAAGAAATCTCATAGAAAAGCAACAAGGTTTGCTAAAAACTTTTCCACAAGGGATTTAAAAACATTAAATGTTACAAATGTGGACGATTTGGTCATCTTGCAAATAATTGCAAGGTGAGAAGTTTAAAGCCTTGGAGTTGGATGAATCAACTCAGACAAACTCTATGAGCTACTTTATGAATCGATTCAGATTCTAATTCTTCGATAAATCGGAAAATTCTTGAGGATATATCTCGATAACAATATTGAAGATGCTAACAATTGTGCCAATTGTCCGGATGGTAATTGCACTTGTGGTCATGATGAATTTTATAAATTGCAGTCTCAGATAGGAGATTCTTATATTGATAAATTACATCAAAGTTTTGAAGATTTACATTTTAAAATGATTTCTTCAGAAAATATTATTGAACTTTTAAAAAATGTTTCAGATGAAAATCTCCGAAACAAGATTTTAAATATGGCTTCTTCAAAACCTTCTTCTTCAACAAATTTGGAAAAACTAAAGAAGGAGGAAAAATCTTTTGAAAACTTCAATACTAGTCCTTATTCTATTCAAGAAGTTTTTACTAGACTTGAAAAGAAAAGGCCAAGTATTATAAGAGATACTTCTTTAGATGATTTAAAACATGAGGTTGAAAACCTTAAAAGAGAGATTAAATCTTTAAAACAAAATCAATTGATCACTGATCATCGTATTTCTCAATTAGAAAATAATATTTCTGATGAAAATAAAAATGATTCTACTTCTGAAAAAGAGGAAGATGATATTCCTGAGCCAAGTGTTAAATTTCTTGGAATGCTTCAAATTGTTACTGCTCATCGTTGGTATATAAATTGTACCATTCTTATTGATAATAATTTTAAAATTTCTAGTATTGCCATGATCGATAGTGGTGCTGATGTTAGTTGCATTCAAGAAGGATTAATTCCTTCAAGATATTTTGAAAAAACTACGCATATTGTTAAATCTGCATCTAATCATGCTTTAGATATCAAGTATAAATTATCTAATACTTGTATTTGTCAAAGTAAGGTTTGTATTCCTCACTTTTTCTTCTTGGTTAAAAATCAGTTAAATCCACCAATTATACTTGGCACTCCTTTTATAAATGCTATTTATCCTTTTTCAAAATTAAATGCAAAGGGTTTTACAGCAAATTATAATGGTAATACTATTAATTTTGATTTCATAACTGAACCTGTTACAAGAGATATTAACTCCTTGATTCATTTAAAACAAAAACATATTGAATCTTTACAGATGGAGATTTACAGTCTGAATATTTCAGAGTCTTTACAATCTTTTAAAATCCAAGAAAAAATTAAATTGATTTCTGGAAAAATTGCGTCTGATATTTGTGCAGACCATCCAAATGCTTTTTGGGACAGGAAAAAGCATATTGTGACTTTGCCTTATGAAGATTCTTTTAATGAATCAAATATTCCAACAAAATCTACTTCACAAATGAATTACGAACTTGTTGACTTCTCGCAAAAGAAATTGATAATTTATTAGCAAAGGGGCTTATAAAACCCTCTAAATCACCATGGTCTTGTATTGCATTTTATGTTAATAAAGCTGAGAACAAGAAAGAGGTGTTCCTGTGTTGGTAATAAATTACAAACCTTTAAACAAAGTCTTAAAATGGGTAAGGTATCCTATCCCTAATAAAAAAGATCTTCTTTCTAGGTTATATGATGCCAATATATTTTCAAAATTTGATTTAAAATCAGGATATTGGCAGATTCAAATTTTTAAAGAACATACTTTATAAAACTGCGTTTAATGTTCCTTTCGGCCAATACGAATGGAATGTCATGCCTTTTGGATTAAAAATGCTCCTTCAATTTCAAAAAATTATGAATGACATTTTTAATCCTTATATGGATTTCATTATTGTTTATATTGATGATATTCTTGTTTATTCTAAAACATTAGAATCTCATATAAAGCATCTTGATATTTTCAAGAATATTGTTATTCAAAATGGTTTGGTTATATCCAAAACCAAAATGAGTCTTTTCCAAACTGATGTAAGATTTTTGGGTCATCAGATTTCCCAAGGGAGAATTACTCCAATCCAGAGATCCATAGATTTTGCATCAAAATTCCCGGATGAAATTACTGATAAAACTATGCTTCAAAGATTTTTAGGCAGTCTAAATTATATTTCTCCTTTTTATAAAAATCTTTCTAAAGATCTTGCTCCTTTAACTGACAGGTTAAAGAAAGGAAAACTTTCTCCTTGGGATGATAATCTGACTAATCTAGTTAAATCTATTAAAAAAAGAGTTCAATATTTGCATTGTCTTTCTCTTGCTAACCCAAATTGGGTTAAAATTATTGAAACGGATGCCTCTAATATTGGTTATGGAGGAATACTTAAACAAGTTAATCCCCATGATAAAATTGAGTATCTTATTAGATTTCATTCAGGCAAATGGTTCGAATCTCAGCAAGAAATATATCATTATTGCATGAAATGCTTTGTATTGTTAAATGTGTTTTAAAATTTCAGGATGATTTATATAACCAAAAATTTATTATAAGGACTGATGCTCAATCAGTCAAATATATGTTTGATAAAGATTTCAAACACGATATTTCAAAATTAATGTTTGCTAGGTGGCAAGCCCAACTAGCTCCTTTTGATTTTGAAATCCATTATAAAAAGGGAAGTGATAACTCTCTCCCTGATTTCTTATCAAGAGAATTCATTAGTTCTTAAAAATGTCTCATCATGTGTCTCCTTATTGTTATTTGATTGGCGATACAACACTCATATATATTTTTAAAATATTAGAACCTTTGAATTATGATTTAAAGGAAATTATTGTTGATAAAATCTTTTATAGTCTTATTAGAGAAGAAAATATTCATGATTATGAGACTATTTCCCTAAATGATGATAATTGGGAATATGATATAGAAGATCATTTTGACAACTACTAACTAAGTTGTTCAACCTTGCAGAATGGCAGGAGGAGATGAGCCTCCATGGTCACACATTCGTGGCCGAGGAGGAAAAAACAACCGAGGTAGAGGAAGATCATCCTCTGCACAGTCCAAAAGATCATCATATGATTCTTCCTTCCCTGTAATACATTTAGGAGGAAGGACTTTAATCAACTCAAAGATAGGAGAAGCTTCTTCATCAGCTTCATCCTCTGTCAATTTAAAGGATATCCCCAAAGATAGTTCATTATATGAACAAATACAAGCATATTTGCAAAAAAGAGAGCAAAGTAATACATATGCCTCTTTAGCCAAAGAACACGATCAAGGAAAAAGTTTTGGATGAAGCATCCAAAAGGAAATTATATTTTTATAGAAAATTCGGATATCCAAAGAAGCAATGAACCTGGAAAATACTCCAGAGATATTTAACAAAGGGATTATATTTCCCTGGAGAATCATACAAGACTCGGTCATACTATGAGTCCATTTTAAATACAGAAGTGCGAGTTCCAAGACTTTACTTGATTATAATGAGAATGTTTATAACTTCTCAAAATGACTATTAAACAGATTATACCCATGGAAGATTGGGGAATATCTACAATGCAGGAAAAGATTGTTTCACAATAAAGTAAACATGAATTATACTTATTGGGATTATATCCAAGCATTTCATAAGGTTTTCTATTATAACAATGAAAAACTCAAGCACACATGGTTTTTAAAAATATGTGCAAAAGTTTTCTCCCAAAATCGCCCAATTGGTTTATAAACTGGTGGGCTCTTCATGGTCCTACCAAGAAGATTTTACCTTACAAATTTTTAAGTTTATATAAAAATGGGTGAAGATTTCCCCTTTCTTGATGAACTTATATGTACAAGATCATGTTCCAAATATAGAACATATAGATCAAATGTACTTCTTTATTGAATTCTCTATACCTTGGATCCATAAATGGGTTCCGGAAGTGGGATATACCCCAGAAGAAAATATCCCTTGCTTATATCGTAAATATTTTCATAATTTCTGGGATAAGCTAAACAGGACTGATCCTTCAACTCGCCAATTATACGGCCAAGAACTGATAGATCAGATCAAAAATACTATTCAAGCATATGAGGATGCTCCAAAGAAAGGATTAAATGCAGGAAGCTCTATCAAGCATATTGCAAGAAGAATTTCCATCCAAGATGGAAATAAACAAGAGATGATTAATGAATATCTAGAAGACGTTAAACGGAACTTAATGGAAAGCATTTCAGACTTTGAAAAATCTGATACATCAATGAAAAGTGGACATAGTAATAATACCACGGATGCACAATCAATAAACCAAGATGATGCTGAATTGACTGAAAGCCAATTAAACAAAGTAGATGATTTCCTAGCCTCCATTAAAGACCAGGAGAAGGCAATAGTTAAAAAGTTAAAAGGAAAAGATAAGATCTGATAAGATTTAAAATCTGACTCGATCTTATCAAAAATAGTTTAAAGCTTTGTAGGACCCACTTGGTCCATTATTAATGTAGGACCCACTTTTGGGGTCCATTTCCTTTTTCTTTGTCTATATAAGAAAGACTAACTCTCAGGTGAGAGGCAGGTCTTTCCGAGTTTAGTTTTAAGTTTTCATCTTTCTCTCTCTATTGTAAAAATATTCTGGTGTGATATAATAAAAGCTTTGGTTTGAAGATCTTGGTTTAAGGTATTATTTTATTTCATATTTCTTATTATTATCTTCCCTTGTTTGCCGCCTCCATGGCCGGCTAAGTTATTTTCATATCTATGCTAACTCCATAAGATCTGTATGATGTTCTTATTTACTATCTGGATCTAACTAAGTTATAATGCATTCATATTATAGTTCTTTATTCTTTTATCACAAGTTTTGACTTGGTTTCAAGGTGGTGGAAAATTTTAAATAATAATGATAGCGAGCATGTGGTATTTGTAAGTCCCCGTTGGAGTTAGGGGCAGCCTGAAACCCTTGTTAGAACTGCTATCAATTAATATTTAAGATGATCTCCCATGCTTGAGTAAAAGATTACCATACAGCCGAAACTTAGGATAAAATTGTAAACATAACTATAATACGTCGCATGTATAATTTGGTATACAAAGCTAGATCTGGATGGCCGTACCGTGCGGACTACCGCCAGCCGTATCTTGATCCTGTAATGTAATGGTATCAGACCATCCAGTTCAAAGCAAAGAATAAACAGACCTGAAGAGAGACATCATAAAGGACGTCGTCGTTCAAAACGATATAAAGAGAAAAAAGAAGAAAAGAAATCTCATAGAAAAGCAACAAGGTTTGCTAAATTATCTACTAAGCAGGTGGTTAAAACCACAGAACAGTCTCTTGCTTTGAATTCTGATGAACAGACTATTCAATTGTTAAACAAAAGGGATATTGACCTTTACAGATCCAGATATAACTGGATGCATATTGGTATGGTGCAGATTGCCTTCAAACCATTAACCCTTAAAGGATTACCTGAAACGTTTTTAGCAGCTCTAAGAGATGCTAGAAATCTAGATTTCAGACAATCGCTTATGGGTTCTATTGAATCTACTGTTGCTTACGGGCCAGTATACTTCAATACTCAACCTAATTTGCAATTGTCTTTATCTGACAGGAATATTCTTGATGCTCTTACGTTAAATGTAAAAACGCATGGATATAACTATGCAGTCGGATCTGAGCTTATATGTCTTTCTTATAGAATTTATTATAAATTATTAACTACTCTGAATCCTAGATGTAAGTTATACGATTCATCTAGTGAAACTATCCTTGTCGAAACTAATTTTGTTAAATCAAAAATTACGACAAGAAGGCCTATTAAATGGGATGAAATTAATTTTCCTGATAAATGGATATTAAATAATGCTGTGTCTCAAAGACAAGTTATCAAGAAGTCACTAATAGTGACTATTCTCATATTTCCCAGAACCCTGATGGTAAGGTTTGTATTGAGTTTGCTGACAATTCTGTTTATAACTCTCCGATTTACAATAGAAGATCCTTTTCTGGTTACAGAAGAATACCAGAAATTCAACATATTTCTCCAATAAGTCATGAAAGTCCTAGTTATGGAAGCTAGAGCGAAAACCTCTATCTCTCCACACTTTAAGTGATAATCGCAAGTGATAGATTGGTTGAAAGGGTAAGGATAGACCCTAGAACAAATATTGTTCAAGCAACTGATAAGTTGTCAGATATGGATCCAACTCGATCTGAAATGGACTTGATGTTGATAAATCAACTGACCTTAATGATATTTGATTATGTCTAAGCAACTTATTGATTTTAGCCCAGGGTCTCTGCAAGAAAACATATTCAAAAGAATTTTATAATAAAAAATGGAACCAATTTAGAATTTGGTTTTTGAAACTTATGGTGAAAATGATTTAATAAATATTTCTGAAGACTTTTATGATATGTGTAGATTACATAACAAAATTATTTATTTTGTTCCTTGGTTTATAACCACTTATTTACCTTTATATATAAATGTCATTGAAAGGACTTATAAAGAGAGTGGTGGCGCTATTACTAAAGCCATTTACCCTCCTCAAGCCCCTTTTATTTTACCAAATAATACTGGGATAACTTTTTCAGCTTTTCAAAAATTTATTGAAACAGATGTTGCCCAGATTACTGTTCAAGAGGTTAATAACCTGATTTCTCAAAATAATTATTTGAGTCTCTATGTTAAAGTTCTTGGTGAGCATATTAGCTCTTTAGATAAAAAATTAGATGATTTGATTAAACTAGTTAAAGATTTACAAAAAACTCCTAAAGAAGATACAGCTTCTACTTCAAAATCTGTTTTAAATGTTCCTACTCATCTTCAACGACCTGTTGATACAACTGGTTTTAAAGTTAAATCTTTTTATAAAGAAGTTGAAGATCTTCTTGACAAAAAATTGTCTGGTTTAGGTTCAAAACCTATTTCTAATGATTTTTCTAAAAAAGATTATTTTGATCAACTCTCTGCTATCCAAAATCCGGAGCAAGATGTTTCGGCAGTACATTCCAGAAGATTTAAATCTGGTTATAACCAAAAACAAAAGGTTATAGGAAAAGGAGGTTATGCAACTCTCCCATCAATGATGACTTATTATTACCCTCGACCTACTCCTCAAGATGTGCTAGTTGAAGAAAGGGATTGGAATCAAACTAACACATCATATAGTGGAAATGAGGTTTATGAATGGAATATTGATGCCTTAACTGAAAGACAGGTATCCATTGTAGTACATCGTATGTTGATGTACTCATCAATTTGTCGTCATACGAATAATAATAATGATCATGCTATCTGTAAAATGATCATAGCAGGATTTACAGGTCAGCTAAGAGGTTGGTGGGATAATTTCCTAACACCTGAAGAAAGGTATGCAATTATGAATGCATACAAAGAAGAAATTATAAGAGAATCTGGTACTGATGAGAAGGGACAACCAGCAGAAAGGACTTCGATTAAAAAAGTTGAAGATGCTGTTTATACACTAGTTCTAACTATTTTAGAACATTTTAATGGAAGATTTTCCAATCAAAATGAAACTATTAGAACTCTTCTAAATGGACTTAAGTGTAAACATTTGGGTCATTTTCGATGGTACAAAGATACTTTCATGAGTAGAGTAATGGAACTACCTGAAAGTAAATATGACTATTGGAAGAATAAATTCATTGATGGTCTTCCCCCTTTGTTTGCCGAAAGGGTAAAAAAGGTTTTAAGAGGGGATAAATTAGAAATTCCTTATGATACATTAACTTATGGAAAGTTAATAGGGACTTGTACCCAAGAAGGATTAAATCTTTGCAATGAGCTTAAACTTGCTCAACAGATAAAAAATACTCAAAAGTCTGAGAGATCTCAATTAGGAGATTTCTGTACTCAGTTTGGTATTGAAGGACCATCCAGTTCAAAGCAAAGAATAAACAGGACACGAAGAGAGACATCATAAAGGGCGTCGTCGTTCAAAAGCGATATAAAGAGAAAAAGAAGAAAAGAAATCTCATAGAAAAGCAACAAGGTTTGCTAAAAACTTTTCCACAAGGGATTTAAAAACATTAAATGTTACAAATGTGGGCGATTTGGTCATCTTGCAAATAATTGCAAAATTTGAGAAGTTTAAAGCCTTGGAGTTGGATGAATCAACTCAGGACAAACTCTATGAGCTACTTTATGAATCAGATTCAGATTCTAATTCTTCTGATAAATCAGAAAATTCTTCAGGATATATCTCTGATAACAATATTGAAGATGCTAACAATTGTGCCAATTGTCCAGATGGTAATTGCACTTGTGGTCATGATGAATTTTATAAATTGCAGTCTCAGATAGGAGATTCTTATATTGATAAATTACATCAAAGTTTTGAAGATTTACATTTTAAAATGATTTCTTCAGAAAATATTATTGAACTTTTAAAAAATATTTCAGATGAAAATCTCCGAAACAAGATTTTAAATATGGCTTCTTCAAAACCTTCTTCTTCAACAAATTTGGAAAAACTAAAGAAGGAGGAAAAATCTTTTGAAAACTTCAATACTAGTCCTTATTCTATTCAAGAAGTTTTTACTAGACTTGAAAAGAAAAGGCCAAGTATTATAAGAGATACTTCTTTAGATGATTTAAAACATGAGGTTGAAAACCTTAAAAGAGAGATTAAATCTTTAAAACAAAATCAATTGATCACTGATCATCGTATTTCTCAATTAGAAAATAATATTTCTGATGAAAATAAAAATGATTCTACTTCTGAAAAAGAGGAAGATGATATTCTGAGCCAAGTGTTAAATTTCTTGGAATGCTTCAAATTATTCTTGCTCATCGTTGGTATATAATTTGTTCCATTCTTGTTGATAATCATTTTAAAATTTCTAGTCTTGCCATGATCGATAG
>JAPXVU010000087.1:0-27709 GCA_027789145.1 Solanum arcanum
GGACGCCCACGAAAAATTTGGCATTTTTGACGCCGGAACTGGATCACCCTAAAAATGGTGTGCTATAGCACACTAAAATCGCCGAATGAGGCGATGCTCGCTTCGGCTCGCTTGACCTCCAAATGGGCCGGACAATCCGTGGTGGCCAACCGTATGCATAGACAAGGTCTTGACGGACGCCCACGAAAAATTTGGCATTTTTGACGCCGAACCGGATCACCTAAAAATGGTGTGCTATAGCACACTAAAATCGCCGAATGAGGCGATGCTCGCTTCGGCTCGCTTTGACCTCCAAATGGGCCGGACAATCCGTGGTGGCCAACCGTATGCATAGACAAGGTCTTGACGGACGCCCACGAAAAATTTGGCATTTTTGACGCCGAACTGATCACCTAAAAATGGTGTGCTATAGCACACGAAAATCGTCGAAATGAGGCGTATGCTCGCTTTGCGGCTCGTTTGACCCTCCAAATGGGCCGGACAATCCGTGGTGGCCAACCGTATGCATAGACAAGGTCTTGACAGACGTCCACGAAAAAATTTGGCATTTTTGACGTCGGAATCCGGATCACCCAAAAAATGGTGTGCTATAGCACACGAAAATCGTCGAAATGAGGCGTATGCTCGCTTCGGCTCGCTTGACCTCCAAATGGGCCGGACAATCCGTGGTGGCCAACCGTGATGCATAGACAAGGTCTTGACGGACGCCCACGAAAAATTTGGCATTTTTGACGCCGAATCCGATCACCTAAAAATGGTGTGCTATAGCACACTAAAATCGCCGAATGAGGCGATGCTCGCTTCGGCTCGCTTGACCCTCCAAATGGGCCGGACAATCCGTGGTGGCCAACCGTGATGCATAGACAAGGTCTTGACGGACGCCCACGAAAAATTTGGCATTTTTGACGCCGAACTGGATCACCTAAAAATGGTGTGCTATAGCACACTAAAATCGCCGAATGAGGCGATGCTCGCTTCGGCTCGCTTGACCCTCCAAATGGGCCGGACAATCCGTGGTGGCCAACCGTATGCATAGACAAGGTCTTGACGGACGCCCACGAAAAATTTGGCATTTTTGACGCCGAACCGGATCACCCAAAAATGGTGTGCTATAGCACACTAAAATCGCCGAATGAGGCGATGCTCGCTTCGGGCCTCGCTTTGACCCTCCAAATGGGCCGGACAATCCGTGGTGGCCAACCGTATGCATAGACAAGGTCTTGACGGACGCCCACGAAAAATTTGGCATTTTTGACGCCGAACCGGATCACCTAAAAATGGTGTGCTATAGCACACTAAAATCGCCGAATGAGGCGATGCTCGCTTCGGCTCGCTTGACCCTCCAAATGGGCCGGACAATCCGTGGTGGCCAACCGTATGCATAGACAAGGTCTTGACGGACGCCCACGAAAAATTTGGCATTTTTGACGCCGAACCGGATCACCTAAAAATGGTGTGCTATAGCACACTAAAATCGCCGAATGAGGCGATGCTCGCTTCGGCTCGCTTGACCTCCAAATGGGCCGGACAATCCGTGGTGGCCAACCGTATGCATAGACAAGGTCTTGACGGACGCCCACGAAAAATTTGGCATTTTTGACGCCGAACCGGATCACCCAAAAATGGTGTGCTATAGCACACTAAAATCGCCGAATGAGGCGATGCTCGCTTCGGCTCGCTTGACCCTCCAAATGGGCCGGACAATCCGTGGTGGCCAACCGTATGCATAGACAAGGTCTTGACGGACGCCCACGAAAAATTTGGCATTTTTGACGCCGAACCGGATCACCTAAAAATGGTGTGCTATAGCACACGAAAATCGCCGAATGAGGCGATGCTCGCTTCGGCTCGCTTGACCTCCAAATGGGCCGGACAATCCGTGGTGGCCAACCGTATGCATAGACAAGGTCTTGACGGACGCCCACGAAAAATTTGGCATTTTTGACGCCGAATCCGGATCACCTAAAAATGGTGTGCTATAGCACACTAAAATCGCCGAATGAGGCGATGCTCGCTTCGGCTCGCTTGACCCTCCAAATGGGCCGGACAATCCGTGGTGGCCAACCGTATGCATAGACAAGGTCTTGACGGACGCCCACGAAAAATTTGGCATTTTTGACGCCGAATCCGGATCACCTAAAAATGGTGTGCTATAGCACACTAAAATCGCCGAATGAGGCGATGCTCGCTCGCCGGCTCGCTTGACCTCCAAATGGGCCGGACAATCCGTGGTGGCCAACCGTATGCATAGACAAGGTCTTGACGGACGCCCACGAAAAATTTGGCATTTTTGACGCCGGAACTGGATCACCTAAAAATGGTGTGCTATAGCACACTAAAATCGCCGAATGAGGCGATGCTCGCTTCGGCTCGCTTGACCTCCAAATGGGCCGGACAATCCGTGGTGGCCAACCGTATGCATAGACAAGGTCTTGACGGACGCCCACGAAAAATTTGGCATTTTTGACGCCGAACCGGATCACCTAAAAATGGTGTGCTATAGCACACTAAAATCGCCGAATGAGGCGATGCTCGCTTCGGCTCGCTTGACCCTCCAAATGGGCCGGACAATCCGTGGTGGCCAACCGTGATGCATAGACAAGGTCTTGACGGACGCCCACGAAAAATTTGGCATTTTTGACGCCGAATCCGGATCACCCAAAAATGGTGTGCTATAGCACACTAAAATCGCCGAATGAGGCGATGCTCGCTTCGGCTCGCTTGACCTCCAAATGGGCCGGACAATCCGTGGTGGCCAACCGTATGCATAGACAAGGTCTTGACGGACGCCCACGAAAAATTTGGCATTTTTGACGCCGGAACCGGATCACCTAAAAATGGTGTGCTATAGCACACTAAAATCGCCGAATGAGGCGATGCTCGCTTCGGCTCGCTTGACCTCCAAATGGGCCGGACAATCCGTGGTGGCCAACCGTATGCATAGACAAGGTCTTGACGGACGCCCACGAAAAATTTGGCATTTTTGACGCCGAATCCGGATCACCTAAAAATGGTGTGCTATAGCACACTAAAATCGCCGAATGAGGCGATGCTCGCTTCGGCTCGCTTGACCTCCAAATGGGCCGGACAATCCGTGGTGGCCAACCGTATGCATAGACAAGGTCTTGACGGACGCCCACGAAAAATTTGGCATTTTTGACGCCGGAACTGATCACCTAAAAATGGTGTGCTATAGCACACTAAAATCGCCGAATGAGGCGATGCTCGCTTCGGCTCGCTTGACCTCCAAATGGGCCGGACAATCCGTGGTGGCCAACCGTATGCATAGACAAGGTCTTGACGGACGCCCACGAAAAATTTGGCATTTTTGACGCCGAACCGGATCACCTAAAAATGGTGTGCTATAGCACACGAAAATCGCCGAATGAGGCGATGCTCGCTTCGGCTCGCTTGACCCTCCAAATGGGCCGGACAATCCGTGGTGGCCAACCGTATGCATAGACAAGGTCTTGACGGACGCCCACGAAAAATTTGGCATTTTTGACGCCGAACTGGATCACCTAAAAATGGTGTGCTATAGCACACTAAAATCGCCGAATGAGGCGATGCTCGCTTCGGCTCGCTTGACCTCCAAATGGGCCGGACAATCCGTGGTGGCCAACCGTATGCATAGACAAGGTCTTGACGGACGCCCACGAAAAATTTGGCATTTTTGACGCCGGAACCGGATCACCTAAAAATGGTGTGCTATAGCACACTAAAATCGCCGAATGAGGCGATGCTCGCTTCGGCTCGCTTGACCCTCCAAATGGGCCGGACAATCCGTGGTGGCCAACCGTATGCATAGACAAGGTCTTGACGGACGCCCACGAAAAATTTGGCATTTTTGACGCCGAATCCGGATCACCTAAAAATGGTGTGCTATAGCACACGAAAATCGCCGAATGAGGCGATGCTCGCTTCGGCTCGCTTTGACCTCCAAATGGGCCGGACAATCCGTGGTGGCCAACCGTATGCATAGACAAGGTCTTGACGGACGCCCACGAAAAATTTGGCATTTTTGACGCCGAAACCGGATCACCCTAAAAATGGTGTGCTATAGCACACTAAAATCGCCGAATGAGGCGATGCTCGCTTCGGCTCGCTTGACCCTCCAAATGGGCCGGACAATCCGTGGTGGCCAACCGTATGCATAGACAAGGTCTTGACGGACGCCCACGAAAAATTTGGCATTTTTGACGCCGGAATCCGATCACCTAAAAATGGTGTGCTATAGCACACTAAAATCGCCGAATGAGGCGATGCTCGCTTCGGCTCGCTTGACCCTCCAAATGGGCCGGACAATCCGTGGTGGCCAACCGTATGCATAGACAAGGTCTTGACGGACGCCCACGAAAAATTTGGCATTTTTGACGCCGGAACTGGATCACCTAAAAATGGTGTGCTATAGCACACTAAAATCGCCGAATGAGGCGATGCTCGCTTCGGCTCGCTTGACCCTCCAAATGGGCCGGACAATCCGTGGTGGCCAACCGTGATGCATAGACAAGGTCTTGACGGACGCCCACGAAAAATTTGGCATTTTTGACGCCGAACCGGATCACCCAAAAATGGTGTGCTATAGCACACTAAAATCGCCGAATGAGGCGATGCTCGCTTCGGCTCGCTTGACCTCCAAATGGGCCGGACAATCCGTGGTGGCCAACCGTATGCATAGACAAGGTCTTGACGGACGCCCACGAAAAATTTGGCATTTTTGACGCCGAACCGGATCACCTAAAAATGGTGTGCTATAGCACACGAAAATCGCCGAATGAGGCGATGCTCGCTTCGGCTCGCTTGACCCTCCAAATGGGCCGGATAATCCGTGGTGGCCAACCGTATGCATAGACAAGGTCTTGACGGACGCCCACGAAAAATTTGGCATTTTTGACGCCGGAACTGGATCACCTAAAAATGGTGTGCTATAGCACACTAAAATCGCCGAATGAGGCGATGCTCGCTTCGGCTCGCTTGACCCTCCAAATGGGCCGGACAATCCGTGGTGGCCAACCGTATGCATAGACAAGGTCTTGACGGACGCCCACGAAAAATTTGGCATTTTTGACGCCGGAACTGGATCACCTAAAAATGGTGTGCTATAGCACACGAAAATCGCCGAATGAGGCGATGCTCGCTTCGGCTCGCTTGACCTCCAAATGGGCCGGACAATCCGTGGTGGCCAACCGTGATGCATAGACAAGGTCTTGACGGACGCCCACGAAAAATTTGGCATTTTTGACGCCGAAACCGGATCACCTAAAAATGGTGTGCTATAGCACACGAAAATCGCCGAATGAGGCGATGCTCGCTTCGGCTCGCTTGACCTCCAAATGGGCCGGACAATCCGTGGTGGCCAACCGTATGCATAGACAAGGTCTTGACGGACGCCCACGAAAAATTTGGCATTTTTGACGCCGAATCCGGATCACCTAAAAATGGTGTGCTATAGCACACTAAAATCGCCGAATGAGGCGATGCTCGCTTCGGCTCGCTTGACCCTCCAAATGGGCCGGACAATCCGTGGTGGCCAACCGTATGCATAGACAAGGTCTTGACGGACGCCCACGAAAAATTTGGCATTTTTGACGCCGGAACTGATCACCTAAAAATGGTGTGCTATAGCACACGAAAATCGCCGAATGAGGCGATGCTCGCTTCGGCTCGCTTGACCCTCCAAATGGGCCGGACAATCCGTGGTGGCCAACCGTATGCATAGACAAGGTCTTGACGGACGCCCACGAAAAATTTGGCATTTTTGACGCCGAATCCGGATCACCTAAAAATGGTGTGCTATAGCACACTAAAATCGCCGAATGAGGCGATGCTCGCTTCGGCTCGCTTTGACCCTCCAAATGGGCCGACAATCCGTGGTGGCCAACCGTATGCATAGACAAGGTCTTGACGGACGCCCACGAAAAATTTGGCATTTTTGACGCCGAATCCGGATCACCTAAAAATGGTGTGCTATAGCACACGAAAATCGCCGAATGAGGCGATGCTCGCTTCGGCTCGCTTGACCCTCCAAATGGGCCGGACAATCCGTGGTGGCCAACCGTATGCATAGACAAGGTCTTGACGGACGCCCACGAAAAATTTGGCATTTTTGACGCCGGAACCGGATCACCCAAAAATGGTGTGCTATAGCACACGAAAATCGCCGAATGAGGCGATGCTCGCTTCGGCTCGCTTGACCCTCCAAATGGGCCGGACAATCCGTGGTGGCCAACCGTATGCATAGACAAGGTCTTGACGGACGCCCACGAAAAATTTGGCATTTTTGACGCCGAACTGATCACCTAAAAATGGTGTGCTATAGCACACTAAAATCGCCGAATGAGGCGATGCTCGCTTCGGCTCGCTTGACCTCCAAATGGGCCGGACAATCCGTGGTGGCCAACCGTATGCATAGACAAGGTCTTGACGGACGCCCACGAAAAATTTGGCATTTTTGACGCCGGAATCCGGATCACCTAAAAATGGTGTGCTATAGCACACTAAAATCGCCGAATGAGGCGATGCTCGCTTCGGCTCGCTTGACCCTCCAAATGGGCCGGACAATCCGTGGTGGCCAACCGTATGCATAGACAAGGTCTTGACGGACGCCCACGAAAAATTTGGCATTTTTGACGCCGAACCGGATCACCCAAAAATGGTGTGCTATAGCACACTAAAATCGCCGAATGAGGCGATGCTCGCTTCGGCTCGCTTGACCTCCAAATGGGCCGACAATCCGTGGTGGCCAACCGTGATGCATAGACAAGGTCTTGACGGACGCCCACGAAAAATTTGGCATTTTTGACGCCGAATCCGGATCACCTAAAAATGGTGTGCTATAGCACACGAAAATCGCCGAATGAGGCGATGCTCGCTTCGGCTCGCTTGACCTCCAAATGGGCCGGACAATCCGTGGTGGCCAACCGTATGCATAGACAAGGTCTTGACGGACGCCCACGAAAAATTTGGCATTTTTGACGCCGAACTGGATCACCCAAAAATGGTGTGCTATAGCACACTAAAATCGCCGAATGAGGCGATGCTCGCTTCGGCTCGCTTGACCCTCCAAATGGGCCGGACAATCCGTGGTGGCCAACCGTGATGCATAGACAAGGTCTTGACGGACGCCCACGAAAAATTTGGCATTTTTGACGCCGAATCCGGATCACCTAAAAATGGTGTGCTATAGCACACTAAAATCGCCGAATGAGGCGATGCTCGCTTCGGCTCGCTTGACCTCCAAATGGGCCGGACAATCCGTGGTGGCCAACCGTATGCATAGACAAGGTCTTGACGGACGCCCACGAAAAATTTGGCATTTTTGACGCCGAATCCGGATCACCTAAAAATGGTGTGCTATAGCACACTAAAATCGCCGAATGAGGCGATGCTCGCTTCGGCTCGCTTGACCCTCCAAATGGGCCGACAATCCGTGGTGGCCAACCGTATGCATAGACAAGGTCTTGACGGACGCCCACGAAAAATTTGGCATTTTTGACGCCGAACTGGATCACCCAAAAATGGTGTGCTATAGCACACCTAAAATCGCCGAATGAGGCGATGCTCGCTTCGGGCTCGCTTGACCTCCAAATGGGCCGGACAATCCGTGGTGGCCAACCGTATGCATAGACAAGGTCTTGACGGACGCCCACGAAAAATTTGGCATTTTTGACGCCGGAACCGGATCACCTAAAAATGGTGTGCTATAGCACACTAAAATCGCCGAATGAGGCGATGCTCGCTTCGGCTCGCTTTGACCTCCAAATGGGCCGACAATCCGTGGTGGCCAACCGTATGCATAGACAAGGTCTTGACGGACGCCCACGAAAAATTTGGCATTTTTGACGCCGAACCGGATCACCTAAAAATGGTGTGCTATAGCACACTAAAATCGCCGAATGAGGCGATGCTCGCTTCGGCTCGCTTGACCTCCAAATGGGCCGGACAATCCGTGGTGGCCAACCGTATGCATAGACAAGGTCTTGACGGACGCCCACGAAAAATTTGGCATTTTTGACGCCGAACTGGATCACCTAAAAATGGTGTGCTATAGCACACGAAAATCGCCGAATGAGGCGATGCTCGCTTCGGCTCGCTTGACCTCCAAATGGGCCGGACAATCCGTGGTGGCCAACCGTATGCATAGACAAGGTCTTGACGGACGCCCACGAAAAATTTGGCATTTTTGACGCCGGAACTGGATCACCTAAAAATGGTGTGCTATAGCACACTAAAATCGCCGAATGAGGCGATGCTCGCTTCGGCTCGCTTGACCCTCCAAATGGGCCGGACAATCCGTGGTGGCCAACCGTATGCATAGACAAGGTCTTGACGGACGCCCACGAAAAATTTGGCATTTTTGACGCCGAATCCGGATCACCCAAAAATGGTGTGCTATAGCACACTAAAATCGCCGAATGAGGCGATGCTCGCTTCGGCTCGCTTGACCCTCCAAATGGGCCGGACAATCCGTGGTGGCCAACCGTATGCATAGACAAGGTCTTGACGGACGCCCACGAAAAATTTGGCATTTTTGACGCCGAACCGGATCACCTAAAAATGGTGTGCTATAGCACACTAAAATCGCCGAATGAGGCGATGCTCGCTTCGGCTCGCTTGACCTCCAAATGGGCCGGACAATCCGTGGTGGCCAACCGTATGCATAGACAAGGTCTTGACGGACGCCCACGAAAAATTTGGCATTTTTGACGCCGAACCGGATCACCTAAAAATGGTGTGCTATAGCACACTAAAATCGCCGAATGAGGCGATGCTCGCTTCGGCTCGCTTGACCTCCAAATGGGCCGGACAATCCGTGGTGGCCAACCGTATGCATAGACAAGGTCTTGACGGACGCCCACGAAAAATTTGGCATTTTTGACGCCGGAATCCGGATCACCCAAAAATGGTGTGCTATAGCACACTAAAATCGCCGAATGAGGCGATGCTCGCTTCGGCTCGCTTTGACCCTCCAAATGGGCCGGACAATCCGTGGTGGCCAACCGTATGCATAGACAAGGTCTTGACGGACGCCCACGAAAAATTTGGCATTTTTGACGCCGAACCGGATCACCCAAAAATGGTGTGCTATAGCACACTAAAATCGCCGAATGAGGCGATGCTCGCTTCGGCTCGCTTGACCCTCCAAATGGGCCGGACAATCCGTGGTGGCCAACCGTATGCATAGACAAGGTCTTGACGGACGCCCACGAAAAATTTGGCATTTTTGACGCCGGAACTGGATCACCTAAAAATGGTGTGCTATAGCACACGAAAATCGCCGAATGAGGCGATGCTCGCTTCGGCTCGCTTGACCTCCAAATGGGCCGGACAATCCGTGGTGGCCAACCGTATGCATAGACAAGGTCTTGACGGACGCCCACGAAAAATTTGGCATTTTTGACGCCGGAACCGGATCACCCAAAAATGGTGTGCTATAGCACACTAAAATCGCCGAATGAGGCGATGCTCGCTTCGGCTCGCTTGACCCTCCAAATGGGCCGGACAATCCGTGGTGGCCAACCGTATGCATAGACAAGGTCTTGACGGACGCCCACGAAAAATTTGGCATTTTTGACGCCGAATCCGGATCACCTAAAAATGGTGTGCTATAGCACACCTAAAATCGCCGAATGAGGCGATGCTCGCTTCGGCTCGCTTGACCTCCAAATGGGCCGGACAATCCGTGGTGGCCAACCGTATGCATAGACAAGGTCTTGACGGACGCCCACGAAAAATTTGGCATTTTTGACGCCGAACCGGATCACCTAAAAATGGTGTGCTATAGCACACGAAAATCGCCGAATGAGGCGATGCTCGCTCGCCGGCTCGCTTGACCCTCCAAATGGGCCGGACAATCCGTGGTGGCCAACCGTATGCATAGACAAGGTCTTGACGGACGCCCACGAAAAATTTGGCATTTTTGACGCCGAACTGGATCACCTAAAAATGGTGTGCTATAGCACACGAAAATCGCCGAATGAGGCGATGCTCGCTTCGGCTCGCTTGACCCTCCAAATGGGCCGGACAATCCGTGGTGGCCAACCGTATGCATAGACAAGGTCTTGACGGACGCCCACGAAAAATTTGGCATTTTTGACGCCGGAACTGGATCACCTAAAAATGGTGTGCTATAGCACACGAAAATCGCCGAATGAGGCGATGCTCGCTTCGGCTCGCTTGACCTCCAAATGGGCCGGACAATCCGTGGTGGCCAACCGTATGCATAGACAAGGTCTTGACGGACGCCCACGAAAAATTTGGCATTTTTGACGCCGGAATCCGGATCACCTAAAAATGGTGTGCTATAGCACACGAAAATCGCCGAAATGAGGCGATGCTCGCTTCGGGACTCGTTTGGACCTCCAAATGGGCCGGACAATCCGTGGTGGCCAACCGTATGCATAGACAAGGTCTTGACGGACGCCCACGAAAAATTTGGCATTTTTGACGCCGAACCGGATCACCCAAAAATGGTGTGCTATAGCACACTAAAATCGCCGAATGAGGCGATGCTCGCTTCGGCTCGCTTGACCCTCCAAATGGGCCGGACAATCCGTGGTGGCCAACCGTATGCATAGACAAGGTCTTGACGGACGCCCACGAAAAATTTGGCATTTTTGACGCCGGAACCGGATCACCTAAAAATGGTGTGCTATAGCACACTAAAATCGCCGAATGAGGCGATGCTCGCTTCGGCTCGCTTGACCTCCAAATGGGCCGGACAATCCGTGGTGGCCAACCGTATGCATAGACAAGGTCTTGACGGACGCCCACGAAAAATTTGGCATTTTTGACGCCGGAACCGGATCACCTAAAAATGGTGTGCTATAGCACACTAAAATCGCCGAATGAGGCGATGCTCGCTTCGGCTCGCTTGACCCTCCAAATGGGCCGGACAATCCGTGGTGGCCAACCGTATGCATAGACAAGGTCTTGACGGACGCCCACGAAAAATTTGGCATTTTTGACGCCGAATCCGATCACCTAAAAATGGTGTGCTATAGCACACTAAAATCGCCGAATGAGGCGATGCTCGCTTCGGCTCGCTTTGACCCTCCAAATGGGCCGGACAATCCGTGGTGGCCAACCGTATGCATAGACAAGGTCTTGACGGACGCCCACGAAAAATTTGGCATTTTTGACGCCGAACCGGATCACCTAAAAATGGTGTGCTATAGCACACTAAAATCGCCGAATGAGGCGATGCTCGCTTCGGCTCGCTTGACCCTCCAAATGGGCCGGACAATCCGTGGTGGCCAACCGTATGCATAGACAAGGTCTTGACGGACGCCCACGAAAAATTTGGCATTTTTGACGCCGAACTGGATCACCTAAAAATGGTGTGCTATAGCACACTAAAATCGCCGAATGAGGCGATGCTCGCTTCGGCTCGCTTGACCCTCCAAATGGGCCGGACAATCCGTGGTGGCCAACCGTATGCATAGACAAGGTCTTGACGGACGCCCACGAAAAATTTGGCATTTTTGACGCCGAACCGGATCACCTAAAAATGGTGTGCTATAGCACACGAAAATCGCCGAATGAGGCGATGCTCGCTTCGGCTCGCTTGACCCTCCAAATGGGCCGGACAATCCGTGGTGGCCAACCGTATGCATAGACAAGGTCTTGACGGACGCCCACGAAAAATTTGGCATTTTTGACGCCGAACCGGATCACCTAAAAATGGTGTGCTATAGCACACTAAAATCGCCGAATGAGGCGATGCTCGCTTCGGCTCGCTTGACCTCCAAATGGGCCGGACAATCCGTGGTGGCCAACCGTATGCATAGACAAGGTCTTGACGGACGCCCACGAAAAATTTGGCATTTTTGACGCCGAACCGGATCACCCAAAAATGGTGTGCTATAGCACACTAAAATCGCCGAATGAGGCGATGCTCGCTTCGGCTCGCTTGACCTCCAAATGGGCCGACAATCCGTGGTGGCCAACCGTATGCATAGACAAGGTCTTGACGGACGCCCACGAAAAATTTGGCATTTTTGACGCCGAACCGGATCACCTAAAAATGGTGTGCTATAGCACACTAAAATCGCCGAATGAGGCGATGCTCGCTTCGGCTCGCTTGACCCTCCAAATGGGCCGGACAATCCGTGGTGGCCAACCGTATGCATAGACAAGGTCTTGACGGACGCCCACGAAAAATTTGGCATTTTTGACGCCGAATCCGGATCACCTAAAAATGGTGTGCTATAGCACACTAAAATCGCCGAATGAGGCGATGCTCGCTTCGGCTCGCTTGACCTCCAAATGGGCCGGACAATCCGTGGTGGCCAACCGTATGCATAGACAAGGTCTTGACGGACGCCCACGAAAAATTTGGCATTTTTGACGCCGAACCGGATCACCTAAAAATGGTGTGCTATAGCACACTAAAATCGCCGAATGAGGCGATGCTCGCTTCGGCTCGCTTGACCCTCCAAATGGGCCGGACAATCCGTGGTGGCCAACCGTATGCATAGACAAGGTCTTGACGGACGCCCACGAAAAATTTGGCATTTTTGACGCCGGAACTGGATCACCTAAAAATGGTGTGCTATAGCACACGAAAATCGCCGAATGAGGCGATGCTCGCTTCGGCTCGCTTGACCCTCCAAATGGGCCGGACAATCCGTGGTGGCCAACCGTGATGCATAGACAAGGTCTTGACGGACGCCCACGAAAAATTTGGCATTTTTGACGCCGAACTGGATCACCCAAAAATGGTGTGCTATAGCACACTAAAATCGCCGAATGAGGCGATGCTCGCTTCGGCTCGCTTGACCCTCCAAATGGGCCGGACAATCCGTGGTGGCCAACCGTATGCATAGACAAGGTCTTGACGGACGCCCACGAAAAATTTGGCATTTTTGACGCCGGAACCGGATCACCTAAAAATGGTGTGCTATAGCACACTAAAATCGCCGAATGAGGCGATGCTCGCTTCGGCTCGCTTGACCCTCCAAATGGGCCGGACAATCCGTGGTGGCCAACCGTATGCATAGACAAGGTCTTGACGGACGCCCACGAAAAATTTGGCATTTTTGACGCCGAATCCGGATCACCTAAAAATGGTGTGCTATAGCACACGAAAATCGCCGAATGAGGCGATGCTCGCTTCGGCTCGCTTGACCTCCAAATGGGCCGGACAATCCGTGGTGGCCAACCGTATGCATAGACAAGGTCTTGACGGACGCCCACGAAAAATTTGGCATTTTTGACGCCGAATCCGGATCACCTAAAAATGGTGTGCTATAGCACACGAAAATCGCCGAATGAGGCGATGCTCGCTTCGGCTCGCTTTGACCCTCCAAATGGGCCGGACAATCCGTGGTGGCCAACCGTATGCATAGACAAGGTCTTGACGGACGCCCACGAAAAATTTGGCATTTTTGACGCCGAACTGGATCACCTAAAAATGGTGTGCTATAGCACACTAAAATCGCCGAATGAGGCGATGCTCGCTTCGGCTCGCTTGACCTCCAAATGGGCCGGACAATCCGTGGTGGCCAACCGTATGCATAGACAAGGTCTTGACGGACGCCCACGAAAAATTTGGCATTTTTGACGCCGGAATCCGATCACCTAAAAATGGTGTGCTATAGCACACCTAAAATCGCCGAATGAGGCGATGCTCGCTTCGGCTCGCTTGACCCTCCAAATGGGCCGGACAATCCGTGGTGGCCAACCGTATGCATAGACAAGGTCTTGACGGACGCCCACGAAAAATTTGGCATTTTTGACGCCGAACTGGATCACCTAAAAATGGTGTGCTATAGCACACGAAAATCGCCGAATGAGGCGATGCTCGCTTCGGCTCGCTTGACCCTCCAAATGGGCCGGACAATCCGTGGTGGCCAACCGTATGCATAGACAAGGTCTTGACGGACGCCCACGAAAAATTTGGCATTTTTGACGCCGGAACTGGATCACCTAAAAATGGTGTGCTATAGCACACTAAAATCGCCGAATGAGGCGATGCTCGCTTCGGCTCGCTTTGACCCTCCAAATGGGCCGGACAATCCGTGGTGGCCAACCGTATGCATAGACAAGGTCTTGACGGACGCCCACGAAAAATTTGGCATTTTTGACGCCGAACCGGATCACCTAAAAATGGTGTGCTATAGCACACGTAAATCGCCGAATGAGGCGATGCTCGCTTCGGCTCGCTTTGACCTCCAAATGGGCCGGACAATCCGTGGTGGCCAACCGTATGCATAGACAAGGTCTTGACGGACGCCCACGAAAAATTTGGCATTTTTGACGCCGGAATCCGATCACCTAAAAATGGTGTGCTATAGCACACTAAAATCGCCGAATGAGGCGATGCTCGCTTCGGCTCGCTTGACCTCCAAATGGGCCGGACAATCCGTGGTGGCCAACCGTATGCATAGACAAGGTCTTGACGGACGCCCACGAAAAATTTGGCATTTTTGACGCCGAATCCGGATCACCTAAAAATGGTGTGCTATAGCACACTAAAATCGCCGAATGAGGCGATGCTCGCTTCGGCTCGCTTGACCCTCCAAATGGGCCGGACAATCCGTGGTGGCCAACCGTATGCATAGACAAGGTCTTGACGGACGCCCACGAAAAATTTGGCATTTTTGACGCCGAACCGGATCACCTAAAAATGGTGTGCTATAGCACACTAAAATCGCCGAATGAGGCGATGCTCGCTTCGGCTCGCTTGACCCTCCAAATGGGCCGGACAATCCGTGGTGGCCAACCGTATGCATAGACAAGGTCTTGACGGACGCCCACGAAAAATTTGGCATTTTTGACGCCGAACTGGATCACCTAAAAATGGTGTGCTATAGCACACTAAAATCGCCGAATGAGGCGATGCTCGCTTCGGCTCGCTTTGACCTCCAAATGGGCCGGACAATCCGTGGTGGCCAACCGTATGCATAGACAAGGTCTTGACGGACGCCCACGAAAAATTTGGCATTTTTGACGCCGGAACCGGATCACCTAAAAATGGTGTGCTATAGCACACTAAAATCGCCGAATGAGGCGATGCTCGCTTCGGCTCGCTTGACCTCCAAATGGGCCGGACAATCCGTGGTGGCCAACCGTATGCATAGACAAGGTCTTGACGGACGCCCACGAAAAATTTGGCATTTTTGACGCCGGAATCCGGATCACCTAAAAATGGTGTGCTATAGCACACTAAAATCGCCGAATGAGGCGATGCTCGCTTCGGGCTCGCTTGACCCTCCAAATGGGCCGGACAATCCGTGGTGGCCAACCGTATGCATAGACAAGGTCTTGACGGACGCCCACGAAAAATTTGGCATTTTTGACGCCGGAACTGATCACCTAAAAATGGTGTGCTATAGCACACTAAAATCGCCGAATGAGGCGATGCTCGCTTCGGCTCGCTTGACCCTCCAAATGGGCCGGACAATCCGTGGTGGCCAACCGTATGCATAGACAAGGTCTTGACGGACGCCCACGAAAAATTTGGCATTTTTGACGCCGGAATCCGGATCACCCAAAAATGGTGTGCTATAGCACACGAAAATCGCCGAATGAGGCGATGCTCGCTTCGGCTCGCTTTGACCTCCAAATGGGCCGGACAATCCGTGGTGGCCAACCGTATGCATAGACAAGGTCTTGACGGACGCCCACGAAAAATTTGGCATTTTTGACGCCGGAACTGGATCACCCAAAAATGGTGTGCTATAGCACACTAAAATCGCCGAATGAGGCGATGCTCGCCGGCTCGCTTGACCCTCCAAATGGGCCGGACAATCCGTGGTGGCCAACCGTATGCATAGACAAGGTCTTGACGGACGCCCACGAAAAATTTGGCATTTTTGACGCCGAACCGGATCACCTAAAAATGGTGTGCTATAGCACACGAAAATCGCCGAATGAGGCGATGCTCGCTTCGGCTCGCTTGACCCTCCAAATGGGCCGGACAATCCGTGGTGGCCAACCGTATGCATAGACAAGGTCTTGACGGACGCCCACGAAAAATTTGGCATTTTTGACGCCGGAATCCGGATCACCTAAAAATGGTGTGCTATAGCACACTAAAATCGCCGAATGAGGCGATGCTCGCTTCGGCTCGCTTGACCCTCCAAATGGGCCGGACAATCCGTGGTGGCCAACCGTATGCATAGACAAGGTCTTGACGGACGCCCACGAAAAATTTGGCATTTTTGACGCCGAATCCGGATCACCTAAAAATGGTGTGCTATAGCACACTAAAATCGCCGAATGAGGCGATGCTCGCTTCGGCTCGCTTTGACCCTCCAAATGGGCCGGACAATCCGTGGTGGCCAACCGTATGCATAGACAAGGTCTTGACGGACGCCCACGAAAAATTTGGCATTTTTGACGCCGGAACTGGATCACCTAAAAATGGTGTGCTATAGCACACGAAAATCGCCGAATGAGGCGATGCTCGCTTCGGCTCGCTTGACCCTCCAAATGGGCCGGACAATCCGTGGTGGCCAACCGTATGCATAGACAAGGTCTTGACGGACGCCCACGAAAAATTTGGCATTTTTGACGCCGAACTGGATCACCTAAAAATGGTGTGCTATAGCACACTAAAATCGCCGAATGAGGCGATGCTCGCTTCGGCTCGCTTGACCTCCAAATGGGCCGGACAATCCGTGGTGGCCAACCGTATGCATAGACAAGGTCTTGACGGACGCCCACGAAAAATTTGGCATTTTTGACGCCGGAACCGGATCACCTAAAAATGGTGTGCTATAGCACACTAAAATCGCCGAATGAGGCGATGCTCGCTTCGGCTCGCTTGACCCTCCAAATGGGCCGGACAATCCGTGGTGGCCAACCGTGATGCATAGACAAGGTCTTGACGGACGCCCACGAAAAATTTGGCATTTTTGACGCCGAACTGATCACCCAAAAATGGTGTGCTATAGCACACTAAAATCGCCGAATGAGGCGATGCTCGCTTCGGCTCGCTTGACCTCCAAATGGGCCGGACAATCCGTGGTGGCCAACCGTATGCATAGACAAGGTCTTGACGGACGCCCACGAAAAATTTGGCATTTTTGACGCCGGAACCGGATCACCTAAAAATGGTGTGCTATAGCACACTAAAATCGCCGAATGAGGCGATGCTCGCTTCGGCTCGCTTGACCTCCAAATGGGCCGGACAATCCGTGGTGGCCAACCGTATGCATAGACAAGGTCTTGACGGACGCCCACGAAAAATTTGGCATTTTTGACGCCGAACCGGATCACCCAAAAATGGTGTGCTATAGCACACCTAAAATCGCCGAATGAGGCGATGCTCGCTTCGGCTCGCTTGACCTCCAAATGGGCCGGACAATCCGTGGTGGCCAACCGTATGCATAGACAAGGTCTTGACGGACGCCCACGAAAAATTTGGCATTTTTGACGCCGAACCGGATCACCTAAAAATGGTGTGCTATAGCACACTAAAATCGCCGAATGAGGCGATGCTCGCTTCGGCTCGCTTTGACCCTCCAAATGGGCCGGACAATCCGTGGTGGCCAACCGTATGCATAGACAAGGTCTTGACGGACGCCCACGAAAAATTTGGCATTTTTGACGCCGAATCCGGATCACCTAAAAATGGTGTGCTATAGCACACTAAAATCGCCGAATGAGGCGATGCTCGCTTCGGCTCGCTTGACCTCCAAATGGGCCGGACAATCCGTGGTGGCCAACCGTATGCATAGACAAGGTCTTGACGGACGCCCACGAAAAATTTGGCATTTTTGACGCCGAACCGGATCACCTAAAAATGGTGTGCTATAGCACACTAAAATCGCCGAATGAGGCGATGCTCGCTTCGGCTCGCTTGACCCTCCAAATGGGCCGGACAATCCGTGGTGGCCAACCGTGATGCATAGACAAGGTCTTGACGGACGCCCACGAAAAATTTGGCATTTTTGACGCCGGAACCGGATCACCTAAAAATGGTGTGCTATAGCACACTAAAATCGCCGAATGAGGCGATGCTCGCTTCGGCTCGCTTGACCTCCAAATGGGCCGGACAATCCGTGGTGGCCAACCGTGATGCATAGACAAGGTCTTGACGGACGCCCACGAAAAATTTGGCATTTTTGACGCCGAATCCGGATCACCTAAAAATGGTGTGCTATAGCACACGAAAATCGCCGAATGAGGCGATGCTCGCTTCGGCTCGCTTGACCTCCAAATGGGCCGGACAATCCGTGGTGGCCAACCGTATGCATAGACAAGGTCTTGACGGACGCCCACGAAAAATTTGGCATTTTTGACGCCGAACTGGATCACCTAAAAATGGTGTGCTATAGCACACGAAAATCGCCGAATGAGGCGATGCTCGCTTCGGCTCGCTTTGACCTCCAAATGGGCCGGACAATCCGTGGTGGCCAACCGTATGCATAGACAAGGTCTTGACGGACGCCCACGAAAAATTTGGCATTTTTGACGCCGAATCCGGATCACCTAAAAATGGTGTGCTATAGCACACTAAAATCGCCGAATGAGGCGATGCTCGCTTCGGCTCGCTTTGACCTCCAAATGGGCCGGACAATCCGTGGTGGCCAACCGTGATGCATAGACAAGGTCTTGACGGACGCCCACGAAAAATTTGGCATTTTTGACGCCGAACCGGATCACCTAAAAATGGTGTGCTATAGCACACGAAAATCGCCGAATGAGGCGATGCTCGCTTCGGCTCGCTTGACCCTCCAAATGGGCCGGACAATCCGTGGTGGCCAACCGTATGCATAGACAAGGTCTTGACGGACGCCCACGAAAAATTTGGCATTTTTGACGCCGAACTGGATCACCTAAAAATGGTGTGCTATAGCACACTAAAATCGCCGAATGAGGCGATGCTCGCTTCGGCTCGCTTTGACCCTCCAAATGGGCCGGACAATCCGTGGTGGCCAACCGTATGCATAGACAAGGTCTTGACGGACGCCCACGAAAAATTTGGCATTTTTGACGCCGGAACCGGATCACCTAAAAATGGTGTGCTATAGCACACTAAAATCGCCGAATGAGGCGATGCTCGCTTCGGCTCGCTTGACCTCCAAATGGGCCGGACAATCCGTGGTGGCCAACCGTATGCATAGACAAGGTCTTGACGGACGCCCACGAAAAATTTGGCATTTTTGACGCCGAATCCGGATCACCTAAAAATGGTGTGCTATAGCACACGAAAATCGCCGAATGAGGCGATGCTCGCTTCGGCTCGCTTGACCTCCAAATGGGCCGGACAATCCGTGGTGGCCAACCGTATGCATAGACAAGGTCTTGACGGACGCCCACGAAAAATTTGGCATTTTTGACGCCGGAACTGGATCACCCAAAAATGGTGTGCTATAGCACACGAAAATCGCCGAATGAGGCGATGCTCGCTTCGGCTCGCTTTGACCTCCAAATGGGCCGGACAATCCGTGGTGGCCAACCGTATGCATAGACAAGGTCTTGACGGACGCCCACGAAAAATTTGGCATTTTTGACGCCGGAACCGGATCACCTAAAAATGGTGTGCTATAGCACACTAAAATCGCCGAATGAGGCGATGCTCGCTTCGGCTCGCTTGACCCTCCAAATGGGCCGGACAATCCGTGGTGGCCAACCGTATGCATAGACAAGGTCTTGACGGACGCCCACGAAAAATTTGGCATTTTTGACGCCGAACCGGATCACCTAAAAATGGTGTGCTATAGCACACTAAAATCGCCGAATGAGGCGATGCTCGCTTCGGCTCGCTTGACCCTCCAAATGGGCCGGACAATCCGTGGTGGCCAACCGTGATGCATAGACAAGGTCTTGACGGACGCCCACGAAAAATTTGGCATTTTTGACGCCGAATCCTGGATCACCTAAAAATGGTGTGCTATAGCACACGAAAATCGCCGAATGAGGCGATGCTCGCTTCGGCTCGCTTGACCCTCCAAATGGGCCGGACAATCCGTGGTGGCCAACCGTGATGCATAGACAAGGTCTTGACGGACGCCCACGAAAAATTTGGCATTTTTGACGCCGGAATCCGGATCACCTAAAAATGGTGTGCTATAGCACACTAAAATCGCCGAATGAGGCGATGCTCGCTTCGGGCTCGCTTGACCCTCCAAATGGGCCGGACAATCCGTGGTGGCCAACCGTATGCATAGACAAGGTCTTGACGGACGCCCACGAAAAATTTGGCATTTTTGACGCCGGAACTGGATCACCTAAAAATGGTGTGCTATAGCACACGAAAATCGCCGAATGAGGCGATGCTCGCTTCGGCTCGCTTGACCTCCAAATGGGCCGGACAATCCGTGGTGGCCAACCGTATGCATAGACAAGGTCTTGACGGACGCCCACGAAAAATTTGGCATTTTTGACGCCGGAACCGGATCACCTAAAAATGGTGTGCTATAGCACACTAAAATCGCCGAATGAGGCGATGCTCGCTTCGGCTCGCTTGACCCTCCAAATGGGCCGGACAATCCGTGGTGGCCAACCGTATGCATAGACAAGGTCTTGACGGACGCCCACGAAAAATTTGGCATTTTTGACGCCGAATCCGGATCACCCTAAAAATGGTGTGCTATAGCACACTAAAATCGCCGAATGAGGCGATGCTCGCTTCGGGCTCGCTTGACCTCCAAATGGGCCGGACAATCCGTGGTGGCCAACCGTATGCATAGACAAGGTCTTGACGGACGCCCACGAAAAATTTGGCATTTTTGACGCCGGAATCCGATCACCTAAAAATGGTGTGCTATAGCACACTAAAATCGCCGAATGAGGCGATGCTCGCTTCGGCTCGCTTGACCTCCAAATGGGCCGGACAATCCGTGGTGGCCAACCGTATGCATAGACAAGGTCTTGACGGACGCCCACGAAAAATTTGGCATTTTTGACGCCGAATCCGGATCACCCAAAAATGGTGTGCTATAGCACACGAAAATCGCCGAATGAGGCGATGCTCGCTTCGGCTCGCTTGACCTCCAAATGGGCCGGACAATCCGTGGTGGCCAACCGTATGCATAGACAAGGTCTTGACGGACGCCCACGAAAAATTTGGCATTTTTGACGCCGAACCGGATCACCTAAAAATGGTGTGCTATAGCACACTAAAATCGCCGAAATGAGGCGATGCTCGCTTCGGCTCGCTTTGACTCCTCCAAATGGGCCGGACAATCCGTGGTGGCCAACCGTATGCATAGACAAGGTCTTGACGGACGCCCACGAAAAATTTGGCATTTTTGACGCCGAACCGGATCACCTAAAAATGGTGTGCTATAGCACACGAAAATCGCCGAATGAGGCGATGCTCGCTTCGGCTCGCTTGACCTCCAAATGGGCCGGACAATCCGTGGTGGCCAACCGTATGCATAGACAAGGTCTTGACGGACGCCCACGAAAAATTTGGCATTTTTGACGCCGAACCGGATCACCTAAAAATGGTGTGCTATAGCACACTAAAATCGCCGAATGAGGCGATGCTCGCTTCGGCTCGCTTGACCCTCCAAATGGGCCGACAATCCGTGGTGGCCAACCGTATGCATAGACAAGGTCTTGACGGACGCCCACGAAAAATTTGGCATTTTTGACGCCGGAACCGGATCACCTAAAAATGGTGTGCTATAGCACACGAAAATCGCCGAATGAGGCGATGCTCGCTTCGGCTCGCTTGACCCTCCAAATGGGCCGGACAATCCGTGGTGGCCAACCGTATGCATAGACAAGGTCTTGACGGACGCCCACGAAAAATTTGGCATTTTTGACGCCGAATCCGGATCACCTAAAAATGGTGTGCTATAGCACACTAAAATCGCCGAAATGAGGCGATGCTCGCTTCGGCTCGCTTGACCCTCCAAATGGGCCGGACAATCCGTGGTGGCCAACCGTATGCATAGACAAGGTCTTGACGGACGCCCACGAAAAATTTGGCATTTTTGACGCCGAACCGGATCACCTAAAAATGGTGTGCTATAGCACACGAAAATCGCCGAATGAGGCGATGCTCGCTTCGGCTCGCTTGACCTCCAAATGGGCCGGACAATCCGTGGTGGCCAACCGTATGCATAGACAAGGTCTTGACGGACGCCCACGAAAAATTTGGCATTTTTGACGCCGGAACCGGATCACCCAAAAATGGTGTGCTATAGCACACTAAAATCGCCGAATGAGGCGATGCTCGCTTCGGCTCGCTTTGACCTCCAAATGGGCCGGACAATCCGTGGTGGCCAACCGTATGCATAGACAAGGTCTTGACGGACGCCCACGAAAAATTTGGCATTTTTGACGCCGAATCCGATCACCTAAAAATGGTGTGCTATAGCACACTAAAATCGCCGAATGAGGCGATGCTCGCTTCGGCTCGCTTGACCCTCCAAATGGGCCGGACAATCCGTGGTGGCCAACCGTGATGCATAGACAAGGTCTTGACGGACGCCCACGAAAAATTTGGCATTTTTGACGCCGGAACTGATCACCTAAAAATGGTGTGCTATAGCACACTAAAATCGCCGAATGAGGCGATGCTCGCTTCGGCTCGCTTGACCCTCCAAATGGGCCGGACAATCCGTGGTGGCCAACCGTGATGCATAGACAAGGTCTTGACGGACGCCCACGAAAAATTTGGCATTTTTGACGCCGAACCGGATCACCTAAAAATGGTGTGCTATAGCACACGAAAATCGCCGAATGAGGCGATGCTCGCTTCGGCTCGCTTGACCCTCCAAATGGGCCGACAATCCGTGGTGGCCAACCGTGATGCATAGACAAGGTCTTGACGGACGCCCACGAAAAATTTGGCATTTTTGACGCCGAATCCGGATCACCTAAAAATGGTGTGCTATAGCACACTAAAATCGCCGAATGAGGCGATGCTCGCTTCGGCTCGCTTGACCCTCCAAATGGGCCGGACAATCCGTGGTGGCCAACCGTATGCATAGACAAGGTCTTGACGGACGCCCACGAAAAATTTGGCATTTTTGACGCCGAATCCGGATCACCCAAAAATGGTGTGCTATAGCACACTAAAATCGCCGAATGAGGCGATGCTCGCTTCGGCTCGCTTGACCCTCCAAATGGGCCGGACAATCCGTGGTGGCCAACCGTATGCATAGACAAGGTCTTGACGGACGCCCACGAAAAATTTGGCATTTTTGACGCCGAATCCGGATCACCCAAAAATGGTGTGCTATAGCACACGAAAATCGCCGAAATGAGGCGATGCTCGCTTCGGCTCGCTTGACCCTCCAAATGGGCCGGACAATCCGTGGTGGCCAACCGTGATGCATAGACAAGGTCTTGACGGACGCCCACGAAAAATTTGGCATTTTTGACGCCGAATCCGGATCACCTAAAAATGGTGTGCTATAGCACACTAAAATCGCCGAATGAGGCGATGCTCGCTTCGGCTCGCTTGACCCTCCAAATGGGCCGGACAATCCGTGGTGGCCAACCGTGATGCATAGACAAGGTCTTGACGGACGCCCACGAAAAATTTGGCATTTTTGACGCCGGAACCGGATCACCTAAAAATGGTGTGCTATAGCACACTAAAATCGCCGAATGAGGCGATGCTCGCTTCGGCTCGCTTGACCCTCCAAATGGGCCGGACAATCCGTGGTGGCCAACCGTATGCATAGACAAGGTCTTGACGGACGCCCACGAAAAATTTGGCATTTTTGACGCCGAATCCGGATCACCTAAAAATGGTGTGCTATAGCACACGAAAATCGCCGAATGAGGCGATGCTCGCTTCGGCTCGCTTGACCTCCAAATGGGCCGGACAATCCGTGGTGGCCAACCGTGATGCATAGACAAGGTCTTGACGGACGCCCACGAAAAATTTGGCATTTTTGACGCCGAATCCGGATCACCTAAAAATGGTGTGCTATAGCACACGAAAATCGCCGAATGAGGCGATGCTCGCTTCGGCTCGCTTGACCTCCAAATGGGCCGGACAATCCGTGGTGGCCAACCGTGATGCATAGACAAGGTCTTGACGGACGCCCACGAAAAATTTGGCATTTTTGACGCCTAACCGGATCACCTAAAAATGGTGTGCTATAGCACACTAAAATCGCCGAAATGAGGCGATGCTCGCTTCGGCTCGCTTGACCTCCAAATGGGCCGGACAATCCGTGGTGGCCAACCGTATGCATAGACAAGGTCTTGACGGACGCCCACGAAAAATTTGGCATTTTTGACGCCGGAACCGGATCACCCAAAAATGGTGTGCTATAGCACACTAAAATCGCCGAATGAGGCGATGCTCGCTTCGGCTCGCTTTGACCCTCCAAATGGGCCGGACAATCCGTGGTGGCCAACCGTATGCATAGACAAGGTCTTGACGGACGCCCACGAAAAATTTGGCATTTTTGACGCCGAACTGGATCACCCAAAAATGGTGTGCTATAGCACACGAAAATCGCCGAATGAGGCGATGCTCGCTTCGGCTCGCTTGACCTCCAAATGGGCCGACAATCCGTGGTGGCCAACCGTGATGCATAGACAAGGTCTTGACGGACGCCCACGAAAAATTTGGCATTTTTGACGCCGAACTGATCACCAAAAAATGGTGTGCTATAGCACACGAAAATCGTCGAAATGAGGCGTATGCTCGCTTCGGGGCTCGTTTGACCTTCCAAATGGGCCGGACAATCCGTGGTGTCCAACCGTGTGCATAGACAAGGTCTTGACGGACGTCCACAAAAAAATTTGGCATTTTTGACGCCGAACGGATCACCTAAAAATGGTGTGCTATAGCACACCTAAAATCGCCGAATGAGGCGATGCTCGCTTCGGCTCGTTTGACCTTCCAAATGGGCCGGACAATCCGTGGTGTCCAACCGTGTGCATAGACAAGGTCTTGACGGACGCCCACGAAAAATTTGGCATTTTTGACGCCGGAACTGGATCACCCAAAAATGGTGTGCTATAGCACACGAAAATCGCCGAATGAGGCGATGCTCGCTTCGGCTCGCTTGACCCTCCAAATGGGCCGGACAATCCGTGGTGGCCAACCGTATGCATAGACAAGGTCTTGACGGACGCCCACGAAAAATTTGGCATTTTTGACGCCGAACCGGATCACCTAAAAATGGTGTGCTATAGCACACGAAAATCGCCGAAATGAGGCGATGCTCGCCGGGCCTCGCTTGACCCTCCAAATGGGCCGGACAATCCGTGGTGGCCAACCGTATGCATAGACAAGGTCTTGACGGACGCCCACGAAAAATTTGGCATTTTTGACGCCGGAACTGATCACCTAAAAATGGTGTGCTATAGCACACGAAAATCGCCGAAATGAGGCGATGCTCGCTTCGGCTCGCTTGACCCTCCAAATGGGCCGGACAATCCGTGGTGGCCAACCGTATGCATAGACAAGGTCTTGACGGACGCCCACGAAAAATTTGGCATTTTTGACGCCGAATCCGGATCACCTAAAAATGGTGTGCTATAGCACACCTAAAATCGCCGAAATGAGGCGATGCTCGCTTCGGCTCGCTTGACCCTCCAAATGGGCCGGACAATCCGTGGTGGCCAACCGTATGCATAGACAAGGTCTTGACGGACGCCCACGAAAAATTTGGCATTTTTGACGCCGAATCCGGATCACCTAAAAATGGTGTGCTATAGCACACGAAAATCGCCGAATGAGGCGATGCTCGCCGGCTCGCTTGACCCTCCAAATGGGCCGGACAATCCGTGGTGGCCAACCGTATGCATAGACAAGGTCTTGACGGACGCCCACGAAAAATTTGGCATTTTTGACGCCGGAATCCGGATCACCTAAAAATGGTGTGCTATAGCACACGAAAATCGCCGAAATGAGGCGATGCTCGCTTCGGCTCGCTTGACCTTCCAAATGGGCCGGACAATCCGTGGTGGCCAACCGTATGCATAGACAAGGTCTTGACGGACGCCCACGAAAAATTTGGCATTTTTGACGCCGGAACTGATCACCTAAAAATGGTGTGCTATAGCACACTAAAATCGCCGAATGAGGCGTATGCTCGCTTCGGGGCTCGTTTGACCCTCCAAATTGGCCGGACAATCCGTGATGTCCAACCGTATGCATAGACAAGGTCTTGACGAACGTCCACAAAAAAATTTGGTATTTTTGACGTCGGATTCCTGATCACCTAAAAATGGTGTGCTATAGCACACGAAAATCATCGAAATGAGGCGATGCTCGCCGGCTCGCTTGACCTTCCAAATGGGCCGGACAATCCGTGGTGGCCAACCGTATGCATAGACAAGGTCTTGACGGACGCCCACGAAAAATTTGGCATTTTTGACGCCGAATCCGGATCACCCAAAAATGGTGTGCTATAGCACACGAAAATCGCCGAAATGAGGCGTATGCTCGCTTCGGCTCGCTTGACCTCCAAATGGGCCGGACAATCCGTGGTGGCCAACCGTATGCATAGACAAGGTCTTGACGGACGCCCACGAAAAATTTGGCATTTTTGACGCCGAATCCGGATCACCCAAAAAATGGTGTGCTATAGCACACGAAAATCGTCGAAATGAGGGGTATGCTCGCTTCGAGGCTCGTTTGACCTTCCAAATGGGTCGGACAAGCCGTGATGGCCAACCATATGCATAGACAAGGTCTTGACGGACGTCCACGAAAAATTTTTGCATTTTTAACATCGGAATCCGGATCACCCAAAAAATGGTGTGCTATAGCACACGAAAATTCTATTGACAATGTATCTAGTTTGACTAGTAGGGAAAACGAACACGGTTTCAATTTTAAACGAGCCCTAAAGCAGGTAAACCCAATTTTTCAATTTTCATGTACTATAACCAATGAAATATTTGTTATCTAGAGTTCCGAAATGAAACGACTGAAATTTTTCCATGGATGTCCGTTAAGACAAACATTTTATGTAGTTTGTTCCGCAGGAAAAACGAGTGTATTTTCAAGTTCAAACGAGCCCCAATGCAAGTAAATGCAGATTTTATCAATTTTTGTGCATTATAATCTATAGAATTTTTGTAATCTAGAATTCCTGAAAATAAATGACCAAAATTATTTATGGACGTCTTTATGACGTTGGAATTGTATTCAATTCATCTTGGGAAAAAAATGAATGCATTTTGTAGTTTAAAGGAGCCCCAAAGCAGGTAAACGCTGACTTTGCCGATTTTCATGGGCTACAGTCCATAGAATTTTGTGATCCGAAATTCCTGAAATGAAATGGCAAAATTTTTTCATAGACGTTCATTAAGACGTTAACAATGTATCTAGTTCGTCCTGAGGGAAAAACGTGCGCATTTTCAAGTTCAAAGAAGCTCAAAATATGTAAGCGCAATTTTTGCCAATTTTCATGCGCTATTGTCCATAAATATTTTGTGATTCAAAATTTTCAAAATGAAAAGACTGAAATTTTTCATGGACGTTTGTTAAAACGTTGGCAATGTATCCAGTTTTTCCACAAGGAAAACAGACGCATTTTCAAGTTAAAAACGAGCCCCAAAGTAGGTAAACATAGATTTTATCGATTTTCATTTACTATAATTTACAGATTTTTGGTGATCCGGAATTTTCGAAATAAAATGGTCAAATTTTTTATGAATACCCGTTAAGACGTTGACGATGTATCCAGTTCGTCCTGCAGGGAAAACAGGCGCATTTTCAAGTTCAAATGATCCCTAAGGAAGTAAACACAAATTTTATTGACTTTTGTGTGCTATAGTCCATTGAATTTTTGTGATATGAAATTGCCAAAACGGAATGGCC